>VDFB02018894.1:0-23921 GCA_007258455.2 Sequoia sempervirens | reverse complement strand
ATCGAACTCATTCATTGATTTTTGATATTTTTCTTCTTGGCTTGGCTTGAGCTTGGTTTCCTCTAAGACAAGGGTTTCAGGATAGTTTATCTCTGAAGAGAGACAATTCTTCACAGATCTGTGATTGTGAGACTGTGAAAGATCAGTTGAATGATTGCAACAACAAAAGCCTCAATTCAGGTGTTCAACAGTGCTTCAATGAGGATTTTTTGTGTAGTTTTCAATATTTTACAATAAAGACAGGAGGGTTTCAACTTCAAGGCGTCATCTTCTGGTTTCTGCAGCTTTCAACACTCATACTTCAGTGTTCTTGCTTGGGCCGTACTTTCCAGCCTTGCAAAAACGTCCTTCTGGAGGCTAGGTGTGTGATGTAACTTGCAAAAACGCCTTCCTTTTTGCTTCAAACAGTGTTCCATAGTTGGCATCCATCCTTCACTGCTGACTGTATCCAGTTTTTGTTGGGGAGAAGTCAGATCTGTAGCTCTAGCGTCCAATTCTGCCAGTTTTCACCATTCTTGGCTAGCAAACTAGAATAATTTCTTATTTAAATAATTTGGAGCATTTCGGGTATGTTTGTAACTTGTAATCTCTTTGTTTCAGTTATTTAATACCTTATGCACTTCCATTTGGTAAATTTAAGCTCAATTATGAGTTTTATGAGCTTTTATATGTTGCGCCCCTTCTATTTCTCTCTAGAAACTTTCTTAAAAAACTTAAAAGAACACAAAAAGATAATCAAAACAACAGGGGTTTGAAGAGGAGCCAGTTGGGCTCATCACAGTGGTATCAAAGCTTTGATCCTACCTGCCTGGAGGGTTAGCAATTTCTATGTGGTCACATCAGAACAGGTTTGACAGGTACTACTCACATAGAGGTCTTGGATATCAGAGAAGTACTTTCGAACCATTTCCAGCATTTCCGTTTGACGAACAGGAGGAAGATTTTGGCTTTGATAATATGGCAAACAGGGATGAGGAAGGTCCTTCTAGGAATCGTCTTGATAACGAAGAAAGAGAGGCCAGAGATGTACTGAGAGGGATGGTGGCAGGCCAAGAATAGGTGGCGAACATCCTCCAGCAGCTTAGTACCAATGTCTAGAACTTGACAGTTCAGAGAAGGCAAAATCAGGATCAAGATTAGGAGGCAAGTGTTCATGGAGAGGCTCGCAGGAATATTGCTCCAACACGCACCTATGAAAGACCCACGTGCCCTACATTCACTAGAAATGATACTAATGAAGAGGAAGAGGTTGAAGAGAGTGGTGACGTGAACTTTGCAGATAACATCATGACTATGCATGATGAAGGAGGAGGCAAGTGTTCATGGAGAGGCTCGCAAGAATATTGCTCCAACACGCACCTATGAAAGACCCACGTGCCCTACATTCACTAGAAATGATACTAATGAAGAGGAAGAGGCTGAAGAGAGTGGTGACGTGAACTTTGCAGATAACATCACCTTAACTTTGATTGATTCATGAGCCAGAAGAGAGAACATACCAGAAACAGGTTTAACAGGAGGCCTAAACAGTGGAATAATGATCTAAGGCAAGCTACCAACAAAATTATGTTAACTAATTTTGATGGCAGTGGCAGAGTCACAACACGTGCCTGGGTGAGTAAATTAGACACCTCCCTTACATTGCGTCCTATGACAAAGGAGGATGCTATTAGATTCGGAGCTCTCCACCTTGATGGCGTGGCCCATGATTGGTGGCACCACGGCATGGTAACACTCCATCATGATAGGATTACTTCTTACCAGGAGTTTACAGATCGATTGGTAGAGAGGTTTGACAAACATGATCCCGAACTTTACTTTAGAGATCTTGCACAGTTGAAACAGTTAGGTAGTTTGGAGTCATACATTGGAGAGTTTCAGAGACTGGCAGTAATGGTGACCGGCATATCAGAGAGAAGGCTGATTATATTGTTTATGGAGGGTTTATTTGAGCCCATGAAAGGTTGGATCAAAGCTTTCGATCCACCTACTTTACAGGAGGCCACGAGGAAAGCTCGCAGTATGGAGCTTACAACACCTCGGAAACAGTTTGGCTCAAAATCATCCACTTCCTACACTAATAATAAATCTGATCCAAAAAAGTTTGATAATTCTAATCAAAAGAAAAAATTTGTAGCACCTTTAGATCGGGAAACCATTAATGATTTACGTAGGAAGAAACTCTGTTTTTATTGCAAAGGCCCATATGACATAAACCACGATTGCCCCCTCAAGCCTAAAGGACAAAATAGGCATATGGAGTGGTTCTTTGAGGGAGAAGAGTTGACTGATTTTTCAGACCAACAAGCTGTGCAATTTATGATACAGATGAGGAAAAATCAGAAAATGAGGCAGAAAAAGAGGTTGAAATTGAGCTATAGGAAGCTCATATGTCCAGTATGCAGAGAGAAGGTTCTTTTAGACTTCGTGGGATACTAGCTGGTCAAAGAGTCATTTCTCTTTTGGATACAGGTGCAACCCATAACTTTATTGATTCTCGGTTGGTGGAGAAGAGAGGCATTCAAACTCAGCAGTTTGAAGGTATTAGAGTTAAGGTTGCAGATGGGTACACTCTCAATTGTGAGAGGATGATTTCTGATTTGCCAATGAAACTCAACAATTTTGAGTTTAAGGCAGATTTTTATGTTGTGAACATGGGAGGTACAAATGTAGTTCTTGGCATGAAGTGGCTTCATGCGATAGGAGAGTTCACACTTAATTTACGTAACATGGAGATGAAATTTAAAGTTGATGGCACAAATCATGTTCTTAAAGCCATAAAGGACAGCAATGTAAAAGAAATTTCACTCCGAAGAATGGAAAGATTGATTTAGCATAACATGGTGGATTGGTCAGCAGAATGCAGGATAATGCCTTCACAGAAGGAGCAGCAAGATTCTTCTTATCATCCAGATGTTCAGGCACTCCGAATCAAACATGCAAAGGTTTTCAGTGCTATACCACCAGGTAGACCTCCTGATAGAGGTATTGAGCATATTGTCGAGTTGGAAGAGGGCACAAAACCTATCATGATCACTCCTTACCGGCACCCCAAAGGTTTGAAAGATGAAATTGAAAAGACCATCAAAGAACTTTTGGCTATGGGGCACATTAGGCCGAGTAAGTCACCCTTTTGCTTCATCAGTGGTTTTAGTGAAGAAAAAAGATGGTACACTCAGAATGTGTATTGACTACAGGATGCTCAATAGGAAGACTATTAAAAACAGGTATCCCATACCACAGATTGACGAGTTAATAGATGAGCTACATGGAGCTTGCTATTTCTCGAAGATTGATTTGAGGACTGGGTACCATCAAATCAAGGTTCGAGAGGAGGATATTGAGAAAACCGCATTCAGATGCCACTATGGACATTATGACTTCTTGGTTATGCCATTCGGTTTAACCAATGCTCCAGCCACTTTCCAGTCCACAATGAACAAGGTTTTCCATCCTCACTTGAGGAAATTTGTTTTGGTGTTCTTCGATGACATACTGGTTTACAGCAAGTCTTGGGAGGAACACATAGCTCACTTGGATGCAGTATTGAGCATACTTGATAGGGAGTCCTTGTACACCAAGGAATCCAAGTGTGCACTGGGCATGGGAGAACTTTTATATCTGGGTCACATCATCAGCAGTGAGGGAGTCAGTATGGATCCAGAGAAAGTTCGTGCTATCATCGATTGGCCTACACCTGAGACATTGACACAGCTCAGAGGGTTTGTAGGTCTATGCGCCTTCTACCGTCAGTTCGTTAGTGGATTCTCGCGTCATGCAACGCCACTAACCGATTTGACTAAGAAGGGAGCCTTTGTGTGGACACCTTTAGCACAAGCATGCTTTGAGAAATTTAAACTTCTCATGACTACATGTCCAATTTTGGCATTACCAGACTTCACCAAGCCGTTTGAGCTACATTGTGATGCCAGTGGTGAGGGTATTGGGGCAGTCATCATGCAGGACCGACATCCTATAGCTTTCGAGAGCAGGAAGCTGAGAGGTCCTGAGAGGAGCTTTAGCATTTATGATAAGGAAATGTTGACCATCATGCATGCCATGGCCAAGTTCAGGCAATATTTGGTTGGTAGTAAATTCTGTGTTAAAACCGATCACAATAGTTTGAAACATTTCCTAGGACAGCGAAATTTGAATGAAAGACAACAGAAATGGGTCAGCAAACTTCAGTCCTATGATTTTGACATCTCCTATGTCAAGGGTACACAGAATGTGGTTGTTGACGCATTATCTCGCCGCCCACACTTGAGCTCCATTACAGAGATTGCAGAGGACTGGAGACACATGATCGTTGCAGAGTATGCTAAGAACCCGTGGGCTTCTAGCATAGTGGATGGGACAGTACAGGAGGCAAATACTCACTTGTAGATGATCTTATCATTTACAAAGGGAGGATATTTCTAGTCCCAGGTTCTGAGATGAGGAACAGGGTATTGAGATCATTTCACGATTCACCTATGGCAGGACATCCCGGTTACTCCAAGACCTACAGGCAGGTACGGGAGAGATTCTCTTGGAAAGGTCTCAAGTCATTTGCTCTTCAGTATGTCAGGGAATGCCTTGTTTGTCAATAGAACAAGCAAGAACATACATACCCTGCAGGATTACTTTAGCCGCTTCCTATTCCTGAGAGGAAGTGGGAATGCTTGTCGATGGACTCCATTACGGACTTGCTGAAAGCTCAAGGGAAAGACAGCATTTTTGTGGTAGTAGATAGATTGACGAAGTATGCTCATTTATTCCCAATCACTACTACTTATACAGCTACACAGGTGGCGGACTTGTTTTTCCGAGAGGTATTCAGGTTGCACGGTTTGCCTCGGAGCATAGTCAATGACATAGATAGCAAGTTTATGAGTAACTTCTGGCAGGAGTTATTAAACTTTGCGAGACAGAACTCACTCTGAGCACCAGCTACCACCCACAGACAGATGGGAAAACTGAGATAGTCAACAAATGGGTGGAGGGATACTTGAGGAATTACAGTTTAGGGCAGCAGAAGGCATGGGTGAAGTGGTTATACCTTTGTGAGTATTGCTACAATACCACTCATCACATGAGTATTCAGATGACACCTTACCGAGTGTTGTATGGATATGATGCTCCAAGTTTTCTTGATTTGTTGCTGAGTGACAGCAGAGTACCTAGTGCTGGGGATCTATTACAGGAGAACCAAGACATTATGAGAGCACTCAGAGAGAACATTCAGAAGGCTCAAAATCAGCAAAAGCAATATGTTGATCAGCGGCGAGTGGAGCGATCTTTCAAGATTGATGATTTGGTGTCTCTGATGCTACAACCTTATAGGCAGTCCACCTTTCGTAAGAAGGGCGCTGAGAAACTCAAGCCCCGATATTATGGACCATTCAGGATTGTCAGACATGTCGGTGAAGTGGCTTATGAGTTAGATCTACCGGTGGACAATAAGGTTCACAATGTATTCCATGTGTCGCGCCTCAAGAAGGCGTTGCGACAACAGGTGACTCCTACAGATTTACCACCCCTGGATGATGAGGGGAAGCTGATTTTGATACCTGAGGCCATTCTGGATTCCAGAGAGTGTCATCTTCGGAGGCAGGTTATCAGGGAATATCTGGTGAAGTGGAAAGATCTACCGGCAAAGGATGCTACTTGGGAGGGTGACAGTATTCTACAGCATCCGGCTTTGAGTTTGCTTGCGGACAAGCAAATTCGGGGAGGGCGGACTGTGATGTCCCCACTCTAGTCAGTTCTCAAGAGCAGTGTGTTAGCCTATCTCTTGGACCCTTGTAGGCTAACCGGTTTTGGTTAGAGGGTCAATGGCATTTTTTGATGGGTTTTGTCGTTCTCATCCTTTGACTTCAGTGATTGGCTCACAGCAAGCCTTGGCAGTTCAATGATTGACAGCTTCTGACAGCACGTCAATACGACAAGTTATGAGCGAGATATTAATATTCTCATGAAATTGAAGTGTTTTAACTTTATTTAATGGAATATTATAAAGTTGATTTGACTTTATAATAAAGAATTCACTTAAATTTATTTAAGTGAAAAAAATAAAACACTTTACTAAAAGGAGCGCTCACTTTTTAATATGTTAACTATTGAAAAAGAATAAAATACATTTTAATGTATTTTAAGTGAAAAGTGATGCCACTTTTAGGAATGTGTGCCTTTGGGGTTTATAAGCAACCAAAGGGAAAAATCGAACTCATTCATTGATTATTTGATATTTTTCTTCTTGGCTTGGCTTGAGCTTGGTTTCCTCTGAGACAAGGGTTCCAGGATAGTTTATCTTTGAAGAGCGACAATTCTTCATAGATCTGTGATTGTGAGACTGTGAAAGATCAATTGAATGATTGCAACAACAGGAGCCTCAATTTAGGAGTTCTACAGTGCTTCAATGAGGATTTTCTGTGTAGTTTTCAGTATTTTACAACAAAGACAGGAGGGTTTCAACTTCAGGGCGTCATCTTCTGGTTTCTGCAGCTTTCAGCACTCATACTTCAGTGTTCTTGCTTGGGCCATACTTTCCAGCCTTGTAAAAACGTCCTTCTGGAGGCTAGGCGTGTGATTTAACTTGCAAAAACGCCTTCCTTTTTGCTTCAGACAGTGTTCCATAGTTGGCGTCCATCCTTCACTGCTGACTGTATCCAATTTTTGTTGGGGAGAAGTCAGAGCTATAGCTCTAGCGTCCAATTCTGCCAGTTTTCACCATTCTTGGCTGGCAAACTGGAATAATTTCTTATTTAAATAATTTGGAGCATTTCGGGTATGTTTGTAACTTGTAATCTCTTTGTTTCAGTTATTTAATACCTTCTGCACTTCCATTTGGTAAATTTAAGCTCAGTTATGAGTTTTATGAGCTTTTATATGTTGCGCCCCTTCTATTTCTCTCTAGAAACTTTCTTAAAAAATTTAAAAGAACACAAAAAGATAATCAAAACAACAGGGGTTTGAAGAGGAGCCAATTGGGCTCATCACACAAGTGTTCTTTGTTCATCATAATACTCCTGATGTGCAACCTTCACTCAAAGATGCTGGCCTGTAACCAGGAGAAGCATCATGATGCAAGGATGGCATGGTCTATTTTTTAGTATCATAAGACATATCCTTTGTATAGTGCCCCTTCAAGTCTAAAGAAATATGGAAAACATGTGCATGCCAACAAAGAATCAAAGATGTAGTCTTCAGTAATTTTCCATTGTAACCAAATTTATGCTTTACTGTTAGCCTACTTTGATCCCTCAGACAGTAACCTACTTTCTTTCTTTCCTTCTTTGGTATGAACATGTAGATTTTGGAATCTTAATATAACTATATTTGAGATGGTTGTCACCAACACGATAACAGAATGATGTCCAAAAACAGCAATTGAAAAGTTACAAAGTGGATAATTCAAATGCAACAAAGCAAGATGTAACAAAAAACAGACAGAAGATAACATAAAACAGACAGAAATGTCAAAATATTTGCCAAACTTTCCTTGCAAGTTACCATAATTAATAAATAAAGATGCACATTTCTTTCAGCAGGTTATATTCCTGTAAGTTAATATACAAACTTTTCAGATTAAAAAATAAGTTACACAAATACCGTCTGCATATAAATGCAACCAGATCTGCTGTGAAATCTCTAAGCTCCCAGTGGTTTTGAGTGAATCGTGTTCCTAATCTTTTGGCAACAAGGCATGTAATCACAGAAGGCATAAGCTGATGCAACTGCATATAAATCCCTATGTCAGGAATGCACTTAAAATTAAAGGAAACAGAAAACACAGATGCAATTTAATGCCATTAACCTACACAATCCAAATGAGAAAATATATGCCCATCTTGAAACAATATTAGTTTGAAGATTTCATAAAGAATGAAATCTGAAATCACTTACATGATTTATAAAGTATTCTTATCAAACAAAAAACAACATAAATAAACTTCTATATGGCAGTCTTTAAGGTATGTCTGGCAATGATGATGACATTGATTTTACACAGTCAAATCACCCTTTCAAACTAGAAGAGTCGTTTACGAAGAATTGTTTTTCAAGATTACCAGTAGCTCTAAATGTTAACATAATTTAGAACTACCTCTCCTAAAGGGTTCTGCAAGAATTTGGTAAGTAATAATGATGAAGAAGGTGGCCTTGTCAAACTTTCCATGCTTCAGTCTTGTTTTGTAGCTAAAAGATTTGGAGGCTAAATGATTCAAACATTAGTTGTTCTAATCCATGAATCTATAGAAATTCACCGTTAACCCTAATCTTGACAATATATATATATATATATATATGGCTAGTTACTGTACTTGCTCTTTTGTTAGCAGAATTCCTCCAAAGCATTCATTTTCTACCAGTAGAAACAAATCTTTTGAAAGTTGTACTAGGAAAGTGATTGTAATGTGATGCAAAAAAAATCCTATCTTAATATCCTCAAATTCCATGGCTGATATATAGCTCTAATTGCCCAGTCACCAATTGTTCACAATACTATTCTGAACATTCTTAATGCCTATCTGTTGGTACATCACCTTTAAGGCATGCACTTGAGCTCTTGATAGGCAAATGATAACATATGGACATAAATTTTAAACAATTAGGATCCTAGCAAATGAATTCAATCTCGTTCCTCCTTGTAGCCTCTTATCTCAAGTTGTTATGACCAAAAATATGTTCACGATAAAGTTGAAAACAGCAATTCCTCCTTTAGCCTCACAAGACTTTCTATAATATTAGTGTTAGGATTAGGGTGTCTCAACCTTTGAGTCCTAGCATTTATTTATTATTCTGTGTTGTATTTATCTATATTACAAGGTTTAATTGCCTACCCAAATTGATGTCACTTTGTGGGACCTGCCGATGATGTGGCATCCTACTGTTGATGTAATTTTTGTGACCGCACCAATCAGCAGAACAAAATAGTTTGAAGGCTATTCCGTTCTCTCTTGATCAAAGTATTCCGTGCGCTAAGATTGCGAGAAAGTTCGCACGTTCAACTCCAAGGTTCCGAATACTTAGAATACCCTCAGTTGGTTTTATGTGAATTGCTGTGTTCTTACGAGGGGACTTACACAATTGTTCAAGATTCTTGCAGTTAACAACAGATAGATGATTTGAAGGGGATTTTGTGCGTATGATTTGGCAATGAGTTCATTTTCCTAAAGCTAACCAGAAATGTGCGGAAAGTAAATGAGCGTAGGGTCTAAGAAACTTATATTCTATTCTAAATGTAGGATATATGGGGCTCAATTTTGGCAGACTTAGGCAATTTCACCTAGCCTCCGTGGGACAGCTTATTAAAGAGTAGTGCAATCTTCAAAGGGATAGCAAAGATGTTCGGATTACAATTTAGCATACATACACCAACCAAGGCGGCATAAAGTATGCAATCCCTGTCCGAAGTTAAATAGTAGGTCAGTGGACCGCGCGCCGAAAGTGAACTTATCATCAATAAGCTGCTAGTGGTATGGAATGAAATGAAGCTACCTCAATAAAACGCCACATATCAAAGTAAACTACTTGCATGAAATGAAAATTATGCTACTTGGATCCGAAAGGAAGAAGAGACCTTGCTAGCTATCCATGACAAAGACGAATTCCACCATCAATGAAAAGATCTATTATCATGAAAGTGTTACACAACAATCTCCACAAAAGTTTTCAAAGGGAAAACTTTCTTTCTTCTCCACACTATGCTAAGCAAGATGTCTACTATGCTCTACTCTCTAGTCTCCAATCTCTAGCTCTAATGCTAATGTCTAATATCTACTGGATTACAAATGAGGGGGACTCCCCCTTTTATAGATAGCCTAGTCCAAAAGACGGCTAGGGTTACAATCAATAGAATGGCTAAGATTAAGCCACCTCAGCCCTAACCCTAAAAACTGCCAGAATGGGGAGTGGTGCAATAAATGAGCAAAGATTCCCACTCACTCCCAAAATAGAAAAGGCAATTAATGCCCACAATCAGTCTTCTAGAAGATCCTCGTCCAGTAGTGCATTCCCATTCTCCTTCTCTCTGATTGCGAACTCGATGAATCTAGCAAGTACAGCCTCAACCTCCTGCACTGAAATGGGTGGAATGCAATCAAGCTGGAACTCTAACACCGTGACTGAATGTTCATGCCTTGTACAATATTTTCTCCAAGCAACTAAGGAATCATGCGTGCTCTGGATCAAGGTGGAGAAAGTGGAAGTATTTTCGAAATCATCCTGTACGAAGGTCTTCACCTCTGAAAAGAAAGGCACCAGCCTACCCCTCAAATTATCAACATTTACCTCATCCGGATTCAATCTCCTAGCAAATATGGCCTCAAAAGTATTTTGAACTCCATCAATGATATTGGCCATAGCCTTATGTACCCTGGTTGAATCTGCCTGTGCTGCGTCGAAGAAACCACGTCCCGTGATTGCTGAAGAATACCATCTAGAAAAGTCGTACCTGTCGTTCTCCTGAATGACCCCTCCATCAATCAGCAATCGCAAAGGGACATGCCTCAATGCCTCAAGACGCTGAATTACTTTGCTACGATGAGCGAAGCACATCACCCACAGGGCGATCAATCGCCTCCATCCGTGCCAAAATACTAGAGGCCTGCTGAAAAGCAAAAGCAAGGTCCTCCATAAATTTCTCTGTCTCGGCACGTACTCCCGTGACCCACTTGTCCGCCTCCTGTGCCATCTTCCCCTAACTCCATCAAACCAGCGATTGACTCTCTAAGGTATCTCTGTGGAGGCTCTATCGCTGGAATCTCCTACCCGAAGAGCGAGAGACAATTCGCGCACATGAGTAGAGCCTTGCTCTCTCTTTTCAACTTCTGGCCACTCGCTTCCCTTCTTGAATAATGTCGCGGGCCGGTGGGAGTTATGCACTCTACCTCTACAATACCCGTGCACCCGATTGGGGAAGCGTCCTAACTCAAAAGTTGTGACCGCATTAATTCTCGGCTTGCTTCATCTCGGTCACAATCAACCTGTGGCACTGCCATGTGAAGGGTACGGGAACCATCCTCATTAGTTGATATCTTTGAAAACTTTCGTGCTCTCTTCTTCTGTGGAGGTGCACTGATCCTGTTCAAGAACTCTTCCATTTCAACTGCTGGATCAATCTCCTTGCTGGGGCTTCTCCTCGTCCTATCCCTGAGCCAATCAGGTACTGTATATTGTATATCAAAGGGCTGCTGCTCCTGTGCCTCTACTTCCCGAACTGTTCAACCTCACCATCATTACGGTGAGAACTCGCATGCATTCTCAAGTGGTGAGTGTCTCCTGAAACTATATCACATCATCATCCTCTACGCCAGCAGCCTCTAACTCACCTTTGGCAGGGAGATTGGGTGGTAGTTCCCTCATCATCTTCGATCCAAGCCCTACTAGATTAGTTGACTTTTCGGCCTTGACTCTCTCGGTGGTGGTGATTATTCTCACAATGCTGCTTGCACGATTCAATGCATTCCTCGATAGAGCAAAATAAAGAAACCTCACGGATACTTGGAGAGCGCGTGTCTCTCCAATGGCGTTAGTGAAACTCAAGCGCAGCTTCGTGAGGCTCTAGGCGAATAGGCTCTACTTGACTGGCTCTTTCATACGGACTCACGGACCTCGTGTGATTTGTTTCTTTTACGGTGGTGGGTGTCTGTGATCCCCATCAAATTGTAAAGTCAAAGCAATTGACCTACTCTTCCAATCTGCTTTCTGCTTTGTCAGCCTTCCTGCGGTGATAATGCGGGGCGGAATGGTGTGTCCAAATTTGTACTTCGGTTGGGCTTCAATCCGAGGCCGAGGCGGGTATCTGCTGGCATGTCGGATGGACAGCAGGTACTTATCCTCATTCACGGTGCAGGGCGGAACAACCGCTCACGGTCATGTTAATTGGCAGAAAGTATTCTTTTTTCACGACTTCAACCTCATCTCGATGCATCGGTAATGATCCTCAATGTTGCCTTGTGTTCATCTTACGGCGGTACCCATTTGATGTTATTATCTTGGTCGAGTGTTGTCGAGGCAGTGTGATATGAAAAGTGATAAAATTGGGATTCACTCTCGACTTCCTGGATTTACTTTGTAATGAAAAAGGACACACTTCATCCGAGTTGCCCATGACAATCGAGTCAACACCTCCCTTCTTCTTCTTCTTTTGGATTTTGTCAAAGGCTAGCAACTAGCTAGATATCTCTATCATTATTATTCTATCTGTTGGGTACTTAGTCAGCCTATAAGGATACGAGGAAAAACCTTGCAGCCTAATGTATGAAAATCTCAGAAATTGAATAAACCGGCACCCATACCTTTCGATCAATTCACGGAGCTCCCTCGAGGGCTACGTGATGCATCCGCTCCCAAAGCAATCTGGTATGCATGGTGAAGGCGTCATTGACCTTTAATAGGTGTGCCGGTGTAGCGTGGGGCAACTTCATGGATTTTGGTGGTGAAACCACAACAACGAGCTCCTTGTAAGAAATTCGATACTTGTCATGGGCGACATGTAGATGATGTAAGAGCTCATATAGAATGTCTTCGTCCTTCTCAGGCTCAGGAGCTGCTCGTGCAAATTGTCACTGATCATTGCAGCCCAGTTGACGTAGTCTTTCCCTTCTAGCACGAGGTTGATGTAATAGAACATCCAAGGCTCGAAAATAAATGATTGTGGGCAGCCTCCAACTCGACTCAGCATCATAATAAGGTCACAATACTCCTGCTTCAAGTCATCTGCAATAATTTGTTTTGGCAACTTCGTTCGAGAAGGCTTGGGATTGATCATCCAGTGAGTATTGATTGTCTCCATGCATCTCTCGAATGCAGAAGCATACATTCGCTCAGCTCGCTCTCTGGATTTGTAAACCATGTTTCTGTGCACCGGGATCCCGAAAGCTTCACCAATGGCTGAAGGAGTGAGATTAGCAAGTACTTGTCCATCTGGTGACATGATTGACCTGTGATCCTTCTCATAGCAATTGGCGCACTCCATCATCAACTCCGAACACTGAATGGCTGGTGGGAAACCAGCAGCTGCATATAATCCGCTTCGAACAATATTGTGCGAAGTGTTCGAAGGTCGATGACTTCCAATCCCCAGCATTCTGTTCTTGAAAGTTTCGAGGTTGATGGAGCCCAAGTTGGTATCTGTCAGCTTGCCCAACTTCGAAATGAATTTTGACTCTGGCATAAATGTCTTGTTCAGCTTCTTTATAACCGCTTGCCTGGATGCACCATTGTTGTCTTTGCCAGTCGCCCTTACCTCAGCCATCTGCAAAACAATAGACATTCATCAGCAAATTAATTTATAAAATAAATAAAACATTGTGCAGGGGCTGCAGTCGACTTCAAGAACTTGAGAAGCTGCAATAACATTTCTTATTCGCAAACCTCAGCTTCTTCTCTTCAACCGATTTTGAACTTCAATACTTAGAAAAGATTTCTAAGTAAACTTTAACTTCAGCAACTTAGCAACTTCAATCAGCAATTGTAAATTTGTACTTCTTCAACTCAGCAAGTTTGCACTTCACTAACTTCAGTAACTTCGCTCTTTGAATTCACGCCTCTTCAATTCCAAATCAGCAAGTTCGCACCTCAATATACTCTTCTTACTTCAAGGCGTCCTCAGCTTCAGCAATATGATCTTCTTCAAGCTTCAGCAATATCTCTCTTTAAGTCGAAATTTCTTCAATCAACCTTCAGCAGATTCGAACTTGTGTCACAGGAACTTCCAACGCCTTTCACCCAGCAACCTTCAGCAAGTAAAATTTCGAGCTTCTTCAACAATTGCAGCAAAAAAAATTCGAACTTCTTCAGCACTTTAGTCTTCAGCAACTCACTGCAATGTCTAACTCAGAGCAAATCGAACTCTTTCAACTGTGAAAAAGAAGTGAAAAACTTCTCAATTTTATAGCCAAAAATCGAATTCTGGAAGGAGCCAATTATAGCCAGTACATTAAATTTCCACTACTCCACTTCAAGAATTCGAATTTTCCCTCTCTGGTATTTCTGACACTTGTCTGAGAATCTCAACCTTCTAGAAGTTCAACTTTGACTGGCATCTTAATTTACTTTCAAAAATGTTTAATTAAATTTCATCTTTTAATCCATTTAATTCCCCAGCCGAAACTCTGTCTTGCAAATTTAAATTTTAATCATCTCTGACGCTCTGGAAAAATTCATCCGTGAAGAATTTGATCGAAATCATCTAGGCAACTCACTTCAAATTCGTTGTCCGGAGAAAATTATCTTGAAAACACATTTTATTCACTTTGCCTTAGAAAATTTTAAAATTTTCCCTTAGGAAAACTCACAATTCGAGCACCGATTAAATTCCTCATGCTGAAGGTCTTGGCGAAGCGCGGAAGACATGGAAATTCATCTATCATCACAAATGTTCAGTACCCAGAAGAAAATTTTATCCGAAACGCGATGAATCCATGGGTACACAACGAATGGGTTCATTTAATTTTTTAAATTTTGAACCTTAGAAAAATATTATTCCACCAATTTAAATCCGTTCTTCATCTCCGTGAACATTCCGTTGCTCAAACTTGAGAAATTTTAAATTCATCCTGCATTGTCATCACCTTCATCTCTGAAAACTTTGCTCGTGCCTCAGGAAAATTCACCACCTTGAGTTCTAGGCGTATTTTCTAAGGAAGAAAATACTTTGCCTTAGAAAAATTTTAAATCATCTTGAAAATTTTGCCTTAGAAAAATTATTTTGCCTTGGAAGTTTTTAGCTTTGATCACTTTGGCTATGAGAAAAATTTATTTCACTTAGAAGAACTTCCTGCAAGGACATCATATTTACTTCCATCATCTTCAACGCCTAGGAACTTTGTTTTATTCATCACCTTGCATTTTATTTCACACTTGAAAAATATTTTCACTTGAAGCTCCAACGCCTTAGGAAAAATTTTCATCACATCATCTTATATTTCATTTCACCACCCTAGGCGCATAGCATACTTGAAGAATAAACCACGCCTAGCACTTTATTTCACCATTTACCTCATTCACCACCCTACATTCACTTTTACCATCATCATCTTGGGCGCATTTTGGCTTGCATGGAGGATGACTCTTCAACTTCTCGTTTTTTGTCCTTACTTAACCTCATTTGGGCGCATTTAGGCATGCATGAAGGATGAAAATTGTTGACTTGTTGACCCTTTTGAACTTGGGTGCATTCTTCATGTAGAGGAGGATGAATTCCTTTGACTCCTTTGACCTTTTCTCTTTTTGGGCGCATTTTTCATGTAGAGGAGGATGACTCTTGTAGCCACGTCCTTTTGTGACCTTTCACCTTCCTCGTTTTTGTCTTCACATGCATGCTTCTGGGCGCATTTTGCATAGGGAGAAGGATGAAGTCTCATACTTAGAATTTTTTATGCTTTCACCTTGAGTTGGGCGCATTTTCAGGTAACTGCAGGATGAAGTTCCAGACTTAGTCACTTTTTCCTTGTCTTCGCCAGTTTATCCATGCCCTGCTATTTATAGTAAGTCCTTTGATTTTTGCATCTCTGAAGCTTGGAACGATTTGAAATTTCAAACACTGCATCCTCACGACCCTGTTATCCTGTTAACACTGCTATTTTTAGTTGGCCTGCTATTTTTAGCTCATTTCTGAAGGTAATTTGCTATAAATAGTAATTGCTCGCTTCTGATAGCTCCCCTGCTCCGATTGACTTGAAATTTGAATGACGTGCTCCTCACCACGTGACCTGCCTACCGACATCGGCGCATGCAACTGATTTGCTATTTTTAGCCTGTTTCCAAACTGACTTACTATAAATAGTAAGTGCTCCGTTTGACTTGAAATTTTACCAGCAGATAGCCCGAAGGATGCTGATCGCGGTGGTTTACACCGGTTTTCGAAAATTCTGACTTTTTGCCCCTCTTTTCAGGTCCCGAAGCTGGAAACCCTAATTTTCTCTGCATGCATATCAAATGATCTCTGTTTGTTCTCGTTTCTGTTGCATTGCGATCAGCTCGTGATTCTGAAGTGCTTGGAGGCGGCTGCCGGGACGCACCTGCTAAAAATAGTAAGTTCCTTACTGAGTGATTATCTTGACTTGCATGTCACATCACTGCGAAGCTCTCGAAAAACCCATAAGGAATATGCCGACATGCAAAGAAAACCCTAACATGCAAACCCTAAAAATAGCCTCGGAAGGCTGAACTCTGAAAGTTGTCGTCTCATTTTGCATGTTATACCATCGCGAAGGTCTCGAAAAATCTAGAAGGAATATCTAGACATGCAAAGGAAAACTCTGCATCTAAGCCCTGAAATTTGCTCCGAAAGCTGGACTACTAGAAATAGAAAGTTGCCTGTTTCAGTTCAAATTTTGCGCACGAGCAGCCTGATGTGCTCTGAATGCAGTGTGACTGTCGGAATCTCAAAAATGCTGACAGATTACCTGTAATTGCACACTTACTAAAAATAGTAAGTACTCGGAATTTGATGAAAATTTGTTGAGAGCCTGCTGGAAGCATACTGACAACAATGTTAAGCTCTGTTTTCAATTTACTCACTTCGTTCGACCTCGGACTGACCAGGAAAGATGAAACCCTAATTTTCAGACCTGGCCAACATTTCACGTTTTAAGCTCAATGACGGGCACAATCCCCGGAAAGGCAGATAGAAAAGAGACAGAGAGAGAGAGAGACAAAAACCCAAGCCAAAAGACCAGAATGGAGCAAAAATTAGGGGTCCCCATCTTGAATGGGGCGATGTGTGAAAAGGTCACAACACCTACATGGCAAGTGACATGTGCAATTTGTAGGCTAAATTAGTGGAGGTAAGCATCCACTTTGGAGGACCTAGATTTGTGCCTAAATTGGTGGCATTTGTCATAAGTTACTATATAATGGGCTATGACAACTTGCTATGTCAGTTTGTGACTGATTATGATCGTGGAAGAGTCAAGAATGACAGATTGCAGGTTAACTATGATAGGTGGGACCCATGTGATGAGTGTAAATTTTAATGATCAGATAAATGCACAGAAAATCAATTCAAAATCAGACACAAAGACACAGCAGATACCCTGGGAAAACCCTCCTCTTGAGGGAGAAAAACCCAGCAACAAAATCTCTCTTATATATTATTCAAGAACAACACTCTCTTGTACAATGAGGCCGAACTCAAAGGCCAATAATAGCATCAACTCTAGATGCAATCATACAGATTACAATCTGCACTTAGAAGAATTCGCCAACTGCTCTTTTAAGGAATTCGCACTTTTAATGAGAGAAAGAATATCGAACTTACTTGATTGATTACAATGAAGAACATCATCTAATATATATACATCATTGAGAGAAAGACACGTCTCTTCCCAAACAGGTCGGCCACAAGAAGAATATAATCAAGGCAGAGAACACGTCTCTTAGAAGGTCGCGCCCATGAGAGGAGTAAGTCGGCCTCAACAAATAAACGCACCTCTTCACAAGAGGTCGGCCTCTTTAGAAAGTCGTGCCACATCAAGGAGCCTCATTAACTATTAATAATGAATGACGTGTCTCTTGAATAAGTTGCATATAATAATTAAATAGGCAATGGCTACATTTAATTATTATCTTCATGCAATCTAGCTGGAATGTATTCGCCTAAAGTTGACACAATCTTCAACACTCCCTCTCAGCTAGGGAGGATACTTCTAGCTGCACAAGACATGTCACCTCAACGTGATGTCTACCACTATGGCTACAACCATGAGTGAACAAGAAGAATATCACCTCATCGTGATATCAGATATCGCCTCAATACGATATCAACCATAATGGCTACAACCATACTATGGTAAAAGGAAGAATATCACCTAAACATGATATCAGATATCGCCTCAACACGATATCAACCATAATGGCTACAACCATACTATGGTAAGTACAAGTGTTCATCACTTGCGTGATGTTGTCACCTCAACATGACTTTCATGGCTCTCCCAAAGGGTGAAACACAAGTACAAAATATGTCATGGAGTCACACACATGACATCCACCATGACTCTCTCGGAGGGTGGAAACAAGGGCTTTCACCTCAAATCTAAAAGAGAAATGCATTAACAAGGGATTTCACCTCGAACTTCTCTCATGGAGAAGAACTCATTACAGGCTATCATTGATATTGAGACTCTTTCTCAGTTAAGGCTGGATTCTCCACCATACCAAGATTATCTCGAAAGTACACAAACTTTATTCTGGAGAGAAGCTTGGTGAGAATGTCTTACCATCTGCTCATCAGTGCTGATAAACCTCAATTGTATAGCCTTCCTTAATACCATATCTCTAATATAGTGGTACTTGATCTCAATGTGCTTGGTTCTATCATGGAACATCATGTAGATTGATGTAAAGTTTCTGCTACAACTCATTATCGCCACAATGGACACAAGAGGCTCCATTGATTAGTCCAGCACCTACAAGGAGCTTAATAAGCCACACTGCCTCGAAGGCGCTATTGCCGCAATATACTGGCTCTCATGGTACCAATGCTAAAGATGATCAGCTTCCCGCCGTACTGTGAAACGGCAGCGTAACCTAAACTGCAGCTACCGTCTCGCAGGTGCCTTTCCAACGTGATACACCGCCCCAATCAAAAATCTATATAGCCATGTAACTCCAAGTCTCAGATTCAAGAATACTCCTCAACCTATATCCTCCAATCGTACGCGCTATCTCGGTGATATGTTGAGCTGCAACAAGATGTATCCGCCTCTGATCGCTATACAAACGCTAAGAGCACTTCATCAAAGACAGGCCACATTAGGTCTAGTGTTAACTAGATACATCAAGGACCCAATCACCTATATGTACAATGTAGGATCCACCAAGTCTAAACTAGCTACAGCCTCCTTTAATTTATGTAGGTTGGTCTCCATAGGTGTAGACATGGATTTGCAATCCATCATACCAAACCTCTTAAGTATATCAATGGTGTACTTTTCTTGACTCAGAATCATCTCATCTGGTTTTTGCCAAACTTCTAGGCCAAGGAAGCAATGCATGAGCCCAAGGTCCTTCATCTCACCCGTATTTCAACCTCTTTACACCTTGTAAGAATTTATCTTCCAGTAAGAATCAAATCATCAACATATAAGACCAAAATTAATGCTTCACCATTGATTACCTTGAAGTAGAGATTGGAGTCAGCATCATTCTTCAAGAAGCCCAAACTTGATAGGTAACGATCAATCCTTTCGTACCATCCACGAGGAGTCTCCTCGCGAAGACCATATACAAGGTCCTCTTTCTAGCTTGTAAACATGCGGGACTCTCCATGAACTCAACGAATGTTGTTTCCGATATAAACTTCTTCTTCCTCAACGGCCCACGAGAAAAGCTGTCTCTACGCCCCATTTCCGATGAATCTTCCATCCTCCGATGCAAAGCACGGTACCGATGGTTCTAACAGGCGTATAGCGCAGCAACAGTAGCAAATGTTTCCCTCATGACCAATCCCTCTTTCTCGCGGAAAAACCATGCGCCACGACCTTGCCTTTGTACTTCTAATGCTCCCATCTCAAGAGCATGCTTTGATTTGAAGAGCCATTTTGAAGATGCACTGATTTTCTCGAAGCCTAGGAACAACCGTCCCAAAGGACTCCAAACATCATTCTCTAAGAATTGACTAATACCCTCTCACATAGCATCTTTTCCAAACCCGATGACTGGATGCTTCCTCAACACAGTAGGCTCGTGATTCTATAATCCGACTCATTAAGGCAACATAATCCAGTGGTGGAACTTATGTGGCCTTTTACTTTCTTAAATGTGCCCTCTAGGAGCTGCAAAACTTTCAGCCTCTTGCATAGTACCGCCCATAGAGGTCTCTTTCTCCCAATAACAATGCCGTGAGGGCCTACTCAGAGGTCTCCCAAGGGCTACCGTGACTGGCCATCTTCTTTGGTTCCTGCCCTCCTTCAATCTCTGTGAGTATGGTCAACTTCCCATATCCCTCGTGAGGAGACTCTTTCATTATCTATCTCCCATATGAATGCCCCCCGATTCCCCCTAGCCACGCAACATCTTCCTCGAATGTGACATCCCTATTGATCTCGATCAACTTCTGTCCTAGAATGTATATTTTGTAGGCTTTTGATGTCTCACTGTAGCCCACAAATATTCCCTTCTTGCTAGAAGGCTCCAACTTAGTTCTCTTTTCCTTTGGAACATGAACATAGACAGGACATCCAAAGATCCTCAAGTGACTGACTTCAGGCTTCTTCCCTGTAAAGGCTTTTTCCAGAGTCATATTCTCCAAGACCTTATGGGGACTTTTGTTCTGTACATATACAGTCGTCCTGGAAGCTTCTGCCCATAAGAAAGTTTGCAGATCTTGATCATGGATCATGGCCTTTGTTGCTTCCACAATCGTCCTGTTCTTTCTTTCCGCAACACCATTCTGTTGAGGATTATAGGGGACACAGAACTCCCTCTTAATCCCTGCATCAATACAAAAATTCCGAAAACTGCTAGAGGTGTATTCTCCACCATTATCAGATCTGAGGACCTTAATTCTTTTACCAAAAAGATTTTCTACCAAGGCTTTAAATTCCTTAAACCTATCTAACACTTCCTCAGACTCTTTAGTTTTCAAAAAATAAATCCAAGTCTTCCTAGAGTGGTCATCAATAAAAAGAACATAATACAAGAAACCACTCGAAGACGGAACAGACATAGGACCACATAAATCAGAATGAATAAGGTCTAAAATGCACTTAGATCTATTTTCTCTACTATGAAAAGGGGCTTTTATATTCTTACCCAAAGCGCAACCCTTGCAAGTACCTTAATGCTCCTGGTTGAACTTAGGAAGGCCTGACACCATTTTCTCCAAGATAGGTAAGGCTCGGAAGTGTAGGTGAGCCAATCTCCGATGCCAATGATCACATAGACTTGAAGAATCATGAACCAAAGCTTGTAAAGGATGTGTGCAGACCCTGTAAAGGCTTTCATGTTTAACTCCAATTACTTGAGCAGCCTTGAAGCTAGAGTTCTCCATCCACACTAGAACTTTGCCTTTGGAGAAGGCAACTTGATATCCTTTATCTTCCAAGGCTGAAATAGAAATAAGATTGCGCTTGATTCCAGGAACATAAAGAACATTACTCAACTGAAGTGTGATGCCAGAATCCAAATGAAGTGTAGAGGTCCCAATTCCTTTCACAGAGTAGCTAGCATCATCTCCAATGATGACTTGCTCGGAAGACTCCTCCACCAAACTTGATAAGTGCTCCTTAAAACCAATGATGTGTCGTGAAGCACCACTGTCGATCAGCCAAGTGTTGGTGTCGGTAGGTACATTGCTTGACAATGCCGAGTAGAACAAATATTCACTTGAATCCTTTTATGAGAGAAGCATCATCGAGCATCAGCAAATGCTGACTCTGCTGCTTAGGTCTAGCTGACAATGCTTAGCGTGCGCCCGCAAACTTATCACACCTAAAGCATTGAATCTTGACATACCTCTCTCTTTTCCTTTTGAAGGGAGGTATCATCATTTCCTTTGTCTCGATTCCTCTTTGAAGAATCTCTTTCCCTTCCATCTTTCTTTCTTTAGCTGGCTGGAGGCGAGAACATGAATGTCTTCATTCTTTGAACGTTGACCAACGCCTCTTGCCAACAACCTTGATTCTTCTTGAATGCAATCTGATCTTAGGCGATCAAACTTAGGCAATTTTGATCTTGCACTGATTCCCTGAATGTAAGATTCCCAAGACAAAGGTAGACCATTGAGAGCGAGCATAGTCAAGTCTTTGTCATCAACCATATGCCCTATTTTTGAGAGCTGATCTCTCAAATCTGAAATCCTCATAAAGTATGCAATCACTAATTCACCTTTCACCATCTTCACATGATGTAGTCGTTGCTTCAGTGCAAGTGCTCGGCTGGTATTGTTGATTTCGTACATCTCTTCCAATGTTTTGAACATGTCTCTTGCTGTCTTCAACTTAGAGACGATAGGAACAATATGATCCTTGATGGAATCAATCAATATCTTCATTGCTTTAATATCTTTCTTCACCCACTGCAACTTCTCTTCTTCCTCCTCAAGTTCGGGAACGCTAGACTCCATGAACTCACCCAAGTCATTTTCACGCAAGGTAAGCATGATCCTAAATCTCCATGATGTGAAGTTAGATGCTCCCTCAAGTCTATCCTCAATCTTCAAACCGTTCACCATCTTGACTAATGTAGAAAAATGAACAAAGAAGTATGAAGGAGAGAATAGGGTATCGCTGATTAGAAATAAATCTGATCACAATCCTCTCAAACCCGCTCTGATACCATGTAAATTTTAATGATCAGATAAATGCACAGAAAATCAATTCAAAATAAGACACAAAGACACAGCAAATACCCTGGGAAAACCCTCCTCTTGAGGGAGAAAAACCCAGCAACAAAATCTCTCTTATATATTATTCAAGAACAACATTCTCTTGTACAATGAGGCCAAACTCAAAGGCCAATAATAGCATCAACTCTAGATGCAATCATACAGATTACAATCTGCACTTAGAAGAATTCGCCAACTGCTCTTTTAAGGAATTCGCACTTTTAATGAGAGAAAGAATATCAAGCTTACTTGATTGATTACAATAAAGAACATCATCTAATATATATGCATCATTGAGAGAAGGACGTGTCTCTTCCCAAACAGCTTGGCCACAAGAAGAATATAATCAAGGAAGAGAACACGTCTCTTAGAAGGTCGCGCCCATGAGAGGAGTGAAGTCGGCCTCAACAAATAAACGCACCTCTTCACAAGAGGTCGGCCTCTTTAGAAAGTCGTGCCACATCAAGGAGCCTCATTAACTATTAATAATGAATGACGTGTCTCTTGAATAAGTTGCATATAATAATTAAATAGGCAATGGCTACATTTAATTATTATCTTCATGCGATCTGGCTGGAATGTATTCGCCTGAAGCTAACACAATCTTCAACAATGAGGGCACCTACAAATGCAAGGTATTTGCATGCATGTAGGCTCATTGCATGTGTAGCAGTGGCCAATTTTATGGGACAGGGGCTGATTTGTGGAAGATTGTCATAATTATGAGTTTTGATTATGACGACATGTCATAATGAACTCATTTCACACCTTGGGCGTGGGAATTGGTAATGGAAAGTTTTGGGTGCCTTGTTTCATGTTGAGAGGTTATAAATACTTGCAAACTTGGTGCATTTTGATGGTGAGGTTTGAAGAAACTTACATGCCATTATGCTGCCGAAATTCTGCCAGATTCTTGTCGTAGTGCGAAGACTCCTAAGCATTGCTCTTAGACTGTATTGTAACCATTCTATTGTTGCTGATAATACATTTGAGCGGCGTGATTTGAAGTGTGGGTTTTTTCCGAAAAGGGTTTTCCCACGTAAATTGTAATATAAAACCCCAAATCTTTCTTTTTTTGAAAACTTCACCACTACTGTTATAATTTTCTGAGTGTGTTTGCCTTGGCATTCTCATGTGTTATTCATAGATTCATCATGCCTCAAATAGATAGCATAGAACAGAAAATATAACTTGAAGCTTGCCGATTGTGAGGGTTTTAGAGTTTGTTTGAGATGTTTTTGCATATAACTTTAGAAAACCATTCATCATATTGACATGCCAATTGATAGATAAATATATACAGAGGGTAAAAACTAATAGAAACCAGCTTGTAAACCCAACTGTTTCAGACTCAACTGCTCAGTTCATTACAAAAGGAAAAATTACAGTGATTCTCATTCAATACAATGCTCAGAAAAGGCAACTACCAGACCTGATTTCAAAGCTCCAAGCTGCAGATGTAAACAAACCTTCAAGCTCGCCTTTCACCAAAGTGGAGAGCTCTCAATCCCCTTTCAAGGCACACCATAAACCCCACTTGTCAGCTACAGGGAAGACTTTGCAGCACACTGTGAGGGCGACCGGCAATCATGAAGACTCCCTA
>VDFB02018893.1:0-29548 GCA_007258455.2 Sequoia sempervirens | reverse complement strand
ATATGCAAGATTAACTTAACGCATAGAATAACAACTTCCATGGCCAATATCCACACAAGATTTATCGTTACATTACAGAACAAAGTTCAAGATGTACAATGATACAAAAGTGTTCCAAATATGAATGAAACTCATACAATAAGATAACATGATGCAATGTACAGAGGCATACACAATATCATAACCAGCTCCAAGATAGATACAACTCTGGAGTTGCTACAACGGCACCAATCCGCACCTCTCGATCCTCGACTAGGGACCCAATGGGGTGCTGAGCACGTTCCACCCGACCATGTGAGTCCGAAGACCCACCCCCCGTGCTAGGAGCTAACAAGAAAGAGACCTCAACCAAGAACATCCAAACATGGAACCACAAGACTCAACGTCATACAAAAGTATCATAACACTCAGGAATTATAATGACATAATCAACCACATCCAAGAGTCAACATAATAACTCAAAGTCATAAATCTCATCTCATAAATCAAAGCAATGACCAGTAAACAAGTAACCAAAGGAAGATCATAAAACACTTCCAAATCAAGCCTAATTAATAAACATAATACAATTTTCAAATTGCAGTTAACCAATCCAATAACATCATATCACAGGACCATAAGGGTACAAGGTCATAAGTCAAATATCAATGAGATCATACAAGACCATAGAATACAATCTTCATAGATAAATAGGGTAAAACCATAAATCAATTCAACCAACTATGCTTCATCAACTCAAGACAAAGAACCACTTCCAGAGGATTTCCAAGAAGCAACATAAGGAGTGTTAGAGGAGAGTGTCATCGCATGGCTTAACATGGATTCTCTAGACTACCTATTGTAAGGTGTCGCCTCCATCTACTGACGGATTATCTAGACAACCAAGCGCTAGGAGCCGCCTCCATCTATGGTTATCCAGGCTACCTATCTCAAGGAACTGCCCCATAGGGTTGCTCATGCGGAACCGTTACCTTTCGTGAAGACAAGGAAACGATCATTCCAACCACGGCCTTCTCAATCCCCTTTAGTCTATGGTAGCACTAAATGGTGGATGAGGCATCAATTATCTTTTTAATGTGATTCTACCCATCCCCTAGTTAATTATTTAAATTATCACTTATTAAATTCACTCTAAAGAGGGCTATCCTGGCGCCCCTTTGTGCACCGACCACCCACTTAGAGCCACTCTCTCTCTAGACACTCAAAACATAAAAACCAAACTCCAAGGGTTGTACAATGTAACAAGAACATTATGTCACAACAAAGAAGCATGAGAGGCATTACCCATCTCACTATAAATGCATAATCAAAATCTCAATGATTCCCGTACAACCCTTTCAAAATCATGAAACCAAACACTTGCCACATCAAGGGCACATTAAGAGAGAACATTGACCAACCATAAAAAACAAACCTCTGGAAGACTCTCAAAAAGTTTACACTAGGGTTTCCCATCAAAGAACTGACAACAATAATTGCATGACCTCAAAGAACTATTTTCAAATCAAATATAATGAGTGAATAAACCAAGATAAGATCAACAACTCCATCCAGACCACATAATCAACTTCGATACGAAATATAACAAAAATTCAAGAAGATCAACTATAAACAAAACACGAGTTCCCAATTACATTACAACACAAATTAAATGACAAGGGATTCCATGAATCAAAATTTAGTCTCCAAAAGCATTCACACTGACCTGGAACCATCCAGAACAATCTTTCAACAACAAAGGTAAAAGCATGCAACCAGGCATCCAAGGGAGACCTCAACAACAATATAATTTAATATTTCACCAAAATAACTACATTCAATAAGAAGCATAAACTTATCACCACCAAGCATGGCATTAGGATCCAAAATACCCCACCACAAAATCAATTAATAAAACCCCCACAACTCAAAACAACCCAAGAATTCCCCATGTAAGGTTAAATGAATATCAACACAATTTAACTTAAAGAAGATCCCCAACTCACGTCAACACAAGAAGAGTCACAATGAAAGAGTCTGCCAAATCACTCATAAAATGACATGAACCCAATGGAATGAAAATACTTCCAAAGCCAAGCAATTCCAATGAGGACACCACAAATAGGATACATCAAATTACCCTTAAATGAACAATGACCATTCAAATACACCTTTTACATTCGGTTAATAAGAATTAATTTAAAATAATTAAAGGAACTCTATAATCACATATCGTAATTATCTCAAGGCACATTTTTTACATTTCATAATATTCCTATTAATCTCATAATTAAATGAAAAGATTATTTCCCTTGAATAATAATATTTGAGACAATCTTAATACAATTTCCTAGTTATTTAGCTTACACGCTAATCTTACCATTCTACTCTAAAGGTTATAAAATAACAATATTCACCTACAAATTAACAAAGAATAATCCATAATAATTGTGGTAATAATAATATCCTAAATTTCTTAATCTTCTGAGACAATTTGCTAAACATTTAATAACTTAATATTTCTAATTTCATTATTTTCCATAATTTGCTCGAGACCAACTTCTTTAAGGATATTAACATGGAAATACAAATCCATTCATATTGTTAGATACTCATTAGAAATGAAGACATCTCTTACGAAGATGAAAAAGCTCTACTAGTTTAAAATGTTAGAGTTTGATATGAGAGAGAGGTTATAGTTGGTGTCGTGTACTGCTAACCTCTGTAGCAGGGCAGTTTATCAGATTTTATGAGTGCGTTGGTTACTCAGACTGTGTTTAAATTGGTGCCAGTACTGGTGCTAAAATCATTTTGGCAATATTTATCTTAAAATTGGGTGGCATTGGCCTTTCAGAAATTCAGAATCAATTCAGCCCAATAAGAAATTAATTCTAGTTTATACCGATATAGGCAAAGACTATAAAGATTCCTAAGACATATATCCTGTAATGCATTCAAGTTTCGAAGTGAAGCCATAGAATGGCTTGAGAGAGTAAAGACAAGGTATGCGATCTATCTAGCAAAGGGCCACAAATTTCCTCAGAGAGACATGGTTTCAGGAAATGCTGTGAAGGCAAGATACACAACAGCCATTTGATTTTGTGGGTTAAGATAAGCATGAATCGAATGGTTTAAAAGTTCAGAGGATACCAAACCTATTTTTGGATTTCATCAAATAATTCCATAACATATATAATCATTTTGATATGCAACAACAAGAGAAGTTGAATGCCTATATTGAATCAGGGTCAAAACATGAATTAACTCGCAGATATCTAAGGGAGATTGCATAAATTAAGGGATGGCCAATATTATGTTCTAGAGCTGCAACCATGATTGATTGTCAGAAAAATCAAGAATATTACTTAAATCCATAGACTTCCTATTATGTTCATACACCGCGGCTGAGATAGATCGACAGGGTTTCAAGGGGACTATTTAATTACACAATGTCTCAACTCTAAATGCCGAACAATGATAGGTTGCCTAGTATATTAGAAAGTGAATATTGGAATTTGGAAATATCGCCATCCACTTGCATTATTATCAGATTTCACATGTTATTCACTAAATAGAAGGGAAGGAGAAAGGTGAGGTGCAAATACGTGACTTACGAGAAGGAGAATTAATGTACAACTATTTTTTTTAACCCTAATTCTGTTTGCTGGTGAGTTTTCCAGAGACACACTCAAGATTGAAGTTGGCCAAAATAGAAATATTTTTAATGACTCACCTTCAAGTTTCATACTACATCAATATCCAAAAAGAAGGCAGTTCCATTAAGTGGAATCTCTAGAATTCAAAAGCTATTCAATTGAGGCAATGAATATACTAGAAGAGTACCAATATGAAATGGACCATAGCAACACCCAAAATTACTGATAAATATTACGAAGATAGCTGGGTAAATTTAATTCCATACATCAAAATTTAGGTTTAACGCAAATCTATTAACCATAAATTTATAAAAGAAATGACAAAGAAATCAGATATTAACCATGAATTTATAAAAGAAATGACAAAGCAATGAGAAAATTCCTTCCCTCTCACCATGCCAAAACTTTTTGCTACCATATGGCAAATCTTTTTCAATGCATAACCAGACACAACAACCATTCAAAACTTTTGTTTTTAAGGAATAACATATAATCATAGAAAATATCATACTTATCTTATGGCGTCGCTGGTGGGGATGACTACGATAGAAGCGATGCTCCAACACATGTGACCCGAGCCCTCACTGTGCAAGAAGGAATTGCAGATAACCACCTTATCAAATGATAATCAAATTTTCTAGAGATATGCTACTGTCCATCCCCCCTTTCACCTTCTTCGCTAAGATCCAAATATACTACCGAAGGTGCCCCTTCAATTCCTAACTAAATGTCTTTTCACATTCCCATAACCGAATCTTCAAATTGAAATAATATTTCTTTGCGTGTTTATTATTTATTTTGCAAATTCACTCGTTCTCTTCGAGTTCGAATTACTCGATAGGTGAAGTTTCTTCCCGCTTTTCTTCTTTTAAAAAACCCTTCAGCTTCCTAGCTTCTTAACCATTTAAATTTATTATTCTATTATCTTTTCAAGATTATTTTGTTCAGGATTATTATTATCTTTAATTTAACAGAACAACTTAAATCAATTTATCTAATAATATCACTTTTACTTTTCACGAATTAGTTTAATTTGATCATTTTTTTCTAAATCATTTGATTTAATTTAAATGATTATTATTTTAAATTTCTAATTATATTTTAAATAACCTTGCAATTTCACTTATTATTTAATTAATTATTTAAACATGACTACTAACATTTGATATTTTCTCACTATTAAATTTATTTATCAATTTTAATCATTAAATGATAATTACCTTTCCTCATCTAATCCGATTACTTTAAATAACTAACTCCCAAAGATAATTAAATTAACGTTTATTATTGAATCTAATTCTTTATTTAATTCCAGATAAGGCAAGTAATCCTATAATTAAATTGACTTTATTAATCAAATCCAAGCATAATATTAGTGTTATCTCATAACCTTAAAATTAAATAATAAAATCACCACATCATCATGACATTACCAACAACCACTTACTTAACATCAATGACGACCGAAACGGAGGGCACTACATTCCATGAGTCACCCTATGGGGCGGGTGCCTTGAGATAGGCGTTAGGATAACCATAGATGAGGCGGTACCTTGTGATAGGATGTCGATAATCCATGAAGGCCATGATGACACTCTCCTCTAGCCTTTCCTTAGATGTTTTTATTGGAATCCTCTCGAAGTGGTTTATTGTTATGACTTGGTGTATATTGTTGTCATGTTTGTTAGTAGACTTTTGTTGTTATGGTTTTCTATATGTGTGATTTCTCTTTCCATGTTTGGAGTTGAGTCTTGTGTGTTACCTTAGACGTCCTTGGTCGGGAATCCTTCTTAACTACTCCTAGCACGGGGGTGGTCGGGTGGAATGTGCCGCACCCCATTGGGTTTCCCTTTGCTTGTTCCTTCTGCAGATTGTGGTGATAGATTGTTCCAGATTTATATTCCTTCAGATGTATATATTTTTACTTTTGTCATATCTTGTAAATTGTAATGTAATTCTCCCATGTGTTGGGAAGATGTATGTTGTAACTTGGATAATTGTTATTGGATTTAATTTGTAGAATGATGTATTGTATAATCACACTTTGTAATTCAAACATTATTCATGGATGTAATTATACTTGATGTTGTATCATATTTGAGCATATGAGTTCTATTTATTTCCAAGATGAATAGCTTAAGAAATCTTTTATAACATCCTTATGGTTCATTCTTGTTTTAATGCTTATCGTTTATAAATGTTTATATGAGAACTCATATTAGTAGAAACGAATGTTAGATTAGTTAAATTTGTTAGTGGGTAGATTATGTAATGTCTCTTTGTGTACCCCAAGGGACTTAGGTGTTTAGTTTGTATTTTTAATTATGTTAGTTGCAATAGTTAACATAGTACTTTTACTTTTGTTTTTCAAAAAAATTGTTGTGTACTTAGTTGTCCTTTCAAGGAGTTTGCAATGACTAAGCAACATCAAACTTATTTACCAATATACTCTCCACAACACAATGCATATATGCCACAAACTAGCAAATGAACTTTTCCTAAGGTCAATCATTCACTCATCAAATTTTCACATACAATCCCATTAACACACCCACTTTCACACATCCAAATTATTTGGATCAATAAATTTGTGACTTGCGACAATAGATCTCAAATATTAAAACATTATCAACAATTAGGAGCTATACATTTGAGGACATATTTCCTCATTCTTTTGATAGAAAAATACCAATGCCATCCTTCCCTCATAATTTTGAAATGCAAAACTTGGATAAATACAAAGAAAGGGAAGATCCTCATGAACATATCAAATAATTATATATATATATATATATATCTTTCTTAAAGGTGGTTTACAATGAAACTTATATTATTCCTCTCTTCTCATGGAGCTTAAGGGGACAAGGTATGGAATGGTTATCTCATCTCCAACATGGCATTAGAATATTTCAAGAACTGGCAGAAAAATTCAATTCCCACTTTTCATATAGCATTAAACATGACGTATCCATGATATATTTATGCAATACCAAAAATAATGGAGAAAATCTCACCTCACTCTCATAGAAGTGGAGGAACTTAGCTAACAAGTATCAATGTCATATACCAAAAAAAATAGTCTAGATTTTCATAAAAATTTTGAATACTGAGATAGGATTCCATTTATAGGTTCAATATTCTAACAATTTTAATGAAACCATAGAGAAAGGACTTACTATTGAGAAATATTGTATAGCTAGAGGACTTGTGAATATATACAAATAAAACAAAGATAATACAAGTTCATCCAATGATAACCTCATTTTTGGTCTAAAAATAAAAATATAGCCAACGATGGTGTGGTTGATGCCAAGATAGCCCAAAATTCTCAACCTATATTAAGCCAAAAAGTACCACCTAATTCCAAAACATTGGAAAATATCTAAAATAACTCACAAAGAGGTCATCCTACGAAAAATAATACCCCATGATGGAAATATACTCCTTTGGGGGTACCTATTGAGTCGGCACTTCAAAAAATGGTCCAATCAAACTTAGTAACACTCGTAAAAATCAGAAAATACAAAACTCAACTCAAACCAACATGGTGGATAGACACATATTTTTGTGAGTATCATAGATTAAAGGACACAAATATCAATTGTTTCAAACTAATCGATAAGGTAGATATCTCTATTGAGAACCAATCCAACACATCTAATAATGATCATGTGATTTTCAAGGATGTAATACATAATAACAGTAAGGGAAATGCCTCCAATCAAGGTAGTACCTATAATAATTACACCATTTATAATTCCATCAATTATGAGTATACTATAAACTGAATTCAGGAAATTGACAGTCAAGTGTCTATCATTACCATAAATAATAAAAATCATGATTATGGTGTCACAACTGTAGAGTAAAGCAACCTTTCAAGAGGCTGTACATCCAAATATACATCTACACAAATATTCATCTTATATATTTTATGTATATCTCCCCTTCATAAGGATTTCCTAGATAAGGCTCTCAAAGAGTCTTTAGTACCTACCGATCTACATATCGACCAATTTCAAGCTATATTAGGACATCTCACATCCATGCATAATATTACATTCACTAATATATTTATCAATCCATAGACCCATTCATAATGATCCTCTCTATCTAGATATTTTTTTCCATAAACATAAGATTAAACGAGTACTAATAGATGGTGTAGCTAGTTTAAAAATTTTCACTTTGAAAATAGTAAATGTATTAGGATACTTTGAAGGAGTCATCAATCTGAACAAGAAAATATTCATCAAAGCATATGATGATTCAGATTTCCCTTCTAAAGGAACAATAACACTCCTCATATGAGTTGGTCTAGTAATAAAAGATATAGTATGTCAAGTCTTGGACCTTGAGCTCTCATATAATGTACTTCTTGTTCACCCATGGATACATGCCACATAGGTCATTCCACCTTCCATCAATGTATAAAATTTACTCACAACATGGAACTAAAGTTACTATTTCAAGATATCCTAATCCATTTCATTATTGTAGTAATTTGAGAGGAAAAATAGGAAATCATATTCCAAACAATGGTGAGGCTTCATCTTGTTCATCCTATATTGATTCTAATACATTGACCAAATCATCCAACTAATCCACCATTAGTCTTGGGGTCAAGGTACAAGTACAAGAAACAAGGTTTGGTAAGGAAAACTTTCATCATCACCAAGGTCTTATGGTAAAGCACATAGAAAACAAGAAGTTTCCAAAATTATCTTCAAAAGCAATCTGACCATATTTTCAAATATTTTCAAAATGGGTGAACTACTTAAAGAGGACATTGAAGAAGACATGTCCAAATGGATTTACAAATATGAAGAAGAAGCCATCATAGTACCTGTTGATAAATAATCTAAAGGATTTCAAATAATAAAAAATGGGATATGATAGTCATAATGGTCTTGGTCCACAGAAACAAAGAATTATGGAACCCATTTCCATAACACAAAAACCATGTTCTCAAGGGATTGGGTTTAGAAAAAGAGGCACTATATCCTCTACTATTATGAATGTCCTTAAAAAGGAAACTAAATCTTTTCCCAAAGTTGAGATTTCTAACAAAGATACTTATGATTATTGAACACACAAAATACTGAGAGGGGGGTTGAATCAGTATTCTACAAAACCATTTGATTACTAACCATCCAATTATTAAAGCATATCTAGTAGCAACTTCAAGTAAAAACATGAAAGAGATCATAAAATCACACAACTCATAGACACCAAGATTTTTACATGGAAAACCCAAAGTGGGAAAAACCACGGTGAGGATTAACTCACAATATATTATAACCGATTATAAGATATTACAGGGCACACTGCCTGGACACACTATCCTTGAAAGGCTCATAGCCTAAAAATGATTACAACAAATTGTGGCTCACTACCAAAAAGTGAACTAATGGAATGCACCTCCTGTGTTTTGAGTACAGTTCCAATTAAGCTCTGGAAAACAAAAGTCTTGCACCGGTTTGTAGGTATATAACAACTATCAACAACTATTAGCAACTTCACAATATCACACTATCATAGATTTTTTCACTATCAACTTTTCTATGTCTGAACAATGTATAGATGTTTCATATATATACACGATTGCATCCTCATACATCAATTAGGTCAGCCTAATTAGATGTAAGCATACTTAACTCAAAAATTCTTATCTAGATATATTTGAAAATGATGAAGTCATAGTTGAGTTCATGGAACTATGAGATGGAATTCCACTTGGGTATCATAGAGCTAGTTTAACTATAGATCTTGGCAACATGGAATACTTTGGAGAGAATTTTAAACCTTCCAATCATAAAAATATAACAATCATAAGAAGGTCCCCTAGTGAAAATTATAATGCAAAACTTTCAAACCATAGAATAGAAAAAATAAAGGATGTATCTAATGGTGAAAATATTCCAAGGAACCTAAGGATGGAAGGATTGACATTCTCCCCATGTCCAAAAATAAAGAGAGATCACTAGTACTTGTAGAGAAATATAAAGAAGTCAACATTGGCATAGAAAAAATCTTAGGATCACTTATTTTATAGCATCACTATCAAATTAGGAGAAGACTAAATTCATGATATTTTTTCAGCTCAGACATGTGAACTTTGCATGGTCCTACACATATATACCAAGATTAGATCCTAAGCTAGTTCTTCATCACCTAATGGTAGCCTTGGGGCTATAGCCTATCAAACAAAAGCTACATAAAATGCATCCACAAATCATATTATTAGTCAAAGCATGCTTTTAAAAACTATTAGATGTAGGATTCATCTGACCAATTGATTAATCTAAGTGGATATCCAATCTTGTACCTATTACCAAACCTATTGGGGTCATTTACATATCCACAAACTTCATTGATTTGAACAAATAATTCCCAAAAGATTATTTTCCTTTGTTGAACATAGACATGATTGTAGACATGATAGTGGGACACATAATGCTATCTATAATGGATGGATTTTCAAGGTATAACCCAATTCGTATAGCCACAAAATATCAACACAAAAAATCTTTCACATGCCTGGGGAACCATCTAATATAATGGCATTCCCTTTGGTATTAAAAATTCTAGAGATACCTATCAACAAGCTATAACCATAATATTTAATGATATGATACATTTCCTCATGGAAGATTATGTTGATGATCGATTAGCTAAGTAAACTATCAAGTAAGATCATCTAGATGTGCTTGCACAAATATTTGATAGGATTGAAAATATAGTGTCAAATTGAATCCTAAGAAGTGTGTCTTTGGGGTTGAAATGTGGGAACAGTGAAACTCTAGAGATTCACCCTAATATTTCAAATGGGGATTTTCCCACACATTTCATTAAGACATTGAGGTGGCGGGGGTTTGATGGATTTGAACAAGGTATAGGGCTAACTTACAACTTGAAAGGTGAGTCAAATTTCCCTTGACCAAATTTTAAATAGACTCAAGGATTAAATGCAATGATTCAACTAACCTAATGATGCAATCAAAAACAAATTCAGACTTTAGAAATGGACACAATAGAGTATTGTGCACCTATGATATGAATTTGAAGTAGATTTCTGAGGACCAAGTCACCTTGGGTGACTATGTCCCACTAGGAGGATTCCAGAACTGATTTCACAATGCTCTAATACTAGCTTAGAGCCTTCTATTTCCACTTGTTTCACTATTTTATTACTGTCATATATTGTTGTAGTTGAGTTTTCATTTTTTGTCAAGGTGTAGGGTTTGATTGCAACAATTAATAATTGACCTTCAATATTCTCCTAATACTCTTCAAATTTGACACCACTAATCAATGACTTCCTTGAAGGACTAGAGTCATACAAATCTCCTCAAGGCTTGAATTATTTCTTTTTTGATTTTCTTGAAGACCTACAAGGGTTGGATCTCAAAAACAATATGAAATCATGAACATGAACAAACTCATATATACTTTGACATGATGATTTTATGTTGAATTGCTGCAATAAATCTTTTAAATGTTGCTCTTGACAATCTTGATGATACTCTTGATAAAAATTTCTCCAATAACTTCCTTGTTCATTTAAAATAATGAAATAATTATGTATTTATATGTAATTATTCTAATTTACCAAAAAAAAAATTTACAATAAACATTGGACATTTTAAATTCAAATAATAAAATATTGACACCAACATATTAAATTTTTTAGGCAAAATAGGGGGACTAAGTCACCCTAGGCAACTATGTCCCAACCCTATTTTTTGGGAATCAACATGTTGGGTACAAAGTATTAAATGAATGCATTTTTTTTATACTTGCAATTTGTCAAGAAATGATAAAATAGGGCCACATAATGCATAATTTAGGAATTTAGGTGTTCAATTAGGTCCAATTTCTTAGGGGTGAGAAAAAAATAGTGTGAATTTGTCATGGGTGACAATTTATGACACTATAGGGATTACTTCAACGAAACTACTAGGCTATATTATTTCTTACACAAGTATAGAAGTTGATCCTACAAAGGTAAAATTTATAATTGATACACCTCCATCAACAACTCTTAAACATTTATGTAGGTTTCAAGGGAAATTTTTGTCCATCTGTTAATTCATTTCTCAATTAGATAATAACAAGTGTCATTATGTCACACATCTATTGCACAATGGTGTCACCTTTAAATGGGACAAGAAAGGTCAACAATATTTCTAGTTCTTGAAGTATTACCTCACTTCTCCTTCAATACTAATACCGCCTATTCAAGGAAAATCATGATTATTATACATTTCTACCACCACATCAATATTAGGGACTTTACTAGCATAGCAAGACTCTTCAAGAAAGGAAAGGGTTGCATATTATATCAGTCACACTCTAGTAGGCTATGATCTCAACTATAGTCCTATTGAATGTGCATGTTTTGTATTTATTTTCATTTCTCAAAAGAAAATATGTATTATATGGTAAAAAATCAAATCAATCTAATTGCTAAGATTTATCCACTGAAGTACCTATTAGAAAAGAAACACTCATGGGTAGATTAAAAAAATGGGTTATGATCCTTAGTGAATTTGATATCGAATATATAGATAGAAAATCTATCAAGGTACAAGTGATTGTTGATCAATTAGTGGATGCCCCCACAATTTCATATCACCCATTGAAATCTATTTTTTTGAGTGAATGAATATTCATTGTGATCCCCTCTCACTTGTGGAATTTATATTTTGATGGTTCATATAATCATCATGGATCCGAAGTACGTGTACTATTTGTAACCCCCCAAGGTGACTATATCTTGAAATCATATTGATTGGAATTCCCTTGTACAAATAATATTGTTGAGTATGAATCATTGATCACTAGTTTGAGAATGGTAATACAATGGCAGGTTAAGGAACTACATGTTTTTGGTGATTTCTAGTTAGTTATCAAATAGGTTAATGATGATTATTAAACTAAGGATGAGAAACTCTAACCTTGAAAAAAATGGTTGATAGCTTCATGGATTACTTCACCCAAATATCATTTGAGCAAATCCCTAGGATAATTAACAAATTAGTTGATAAAATAGAAACTACTAGGTCTCTTCTAGACATGTCACATAATACTCAATATTGTGAGTTCTTGGTGGAAGAACTCTTGATCCCTGCATTCAATGTACCATAATCTTAACTTGTGTATGAAATCATAGGTTCCTAGTATCAAGATATTTATGCATACCTCCATCATAATGTCCTTCCACATAATTTATCCTCCAACCAATGAAAAAAATCATTAGATGCTCATCCTACTTTGCAATACTTGGTGATACACTTTATCAAAGGAGTCTTGATGATACTATCCTTAGGTCTCTTAACTCAAACGAAGACCATACTTCCTTAGATGAGGTACATAATAGTATTTATGAAAATTGTGAGAACTTGTTATTGACCTACAATAGAACGCTAGTTTTCCAATGACATAAATTTCAGTAGTATGGAGACCTCATTCATATACCAACACATGATCTACAAGCAATTACTACACTATGGCCTTTTTCACAATGGGGACTTGATCTTGTAGGTAAGATACATCATTCATCATCCAATTGCCATAAATTCATTATCATTACTACAAAATATTTTGCAAAATGGATTGATGCCATTCCCCTCACATTCATCACCAAAAATCAAATAGTTAAGTTCATACTCAATTATATCATTGTCGATATGGTATCCCTTCATCCATTGTCACTTACAATGGTCATCCTTTCAAAAATAAAGAGTTCCATGAAATTTACCATAAGTTCCATATCTAACATCAATTCTCTACCCCATAATACCCTCAAATTAATGGTCAAGTTGAGGTGCCAAATAAAAAAATCCTAAAAATACTTAAGAAGTTAGTTAGTAAAATTGTTAATGACTAGCATATCCATCTTAATCCCACTCTATGTGCTTACTAAACTAGTATTCACACACCAATAGAAGCCACTCCTTATTCATTATTTTAGGAACTAAAACCATCTTACCTATAGAGGTCAAGCTTCCATCACTGAGAGTGTCTCTGCAACACACTACTATGATGAGGAGTATAGATTTTCTAAACTACATGACTTATAAATTCTCGATGAAATGCATCTTCAAGTGCTCAATCATTTACAGGCTTACCAAAACTACCTTCATCGTAACTATAACAAGGTCATATCATGCAAGTTTGAGATAGGAGATCTAGTACTTAAAGACAACCAAAAGAATCAACAAGATTATTTAAAGAAAGGGAAGTTTGAACCAAATTAGTAGAGGCCTTTCATTATTGCATTAGCTTATGGATCTAGAGCATACCAACTAGATATAATTGAGGTTGAGTAGCTAGATGAAACCATAAATAGCGTTCACCTAAAGAATTTCTTCACATGATCCTCAAAATGTCTTAATACAAAATACAAAATACAAAAAAATAAAAAAAAAGGCAAAAGTAAAGAGAAATAATTCAGCCTATGGTGAAAACCACTTTGATGGTGCCTTAGGTAAGTATCATGGTGAAAACTTGTTTATAGGCACTATGTGTAGAAGCCTCTATCAACCATCTATTAGCATCTAAAACCACTCCATCCATAATAAAATCCTTTCACAAACCTGTCACACCTATCATGGCTTGCTAATTATCGATATTTAGTGTCATTACATTCCATCTTAGGTCATAATAAGCTTCATAATATCCATCCCACAATAAACAAATCCTTTACCTTAATGGGGGAATTTCCTCAACCTAGTGCTCAAATTTGATCCTTAGAGTCAGTATCAGAGAGAAAACCTTTCACAACCACCATCTCACCATCACATAGCACCCATAATAAAATGGCTCGCATAACACCAATCATAATAAACCTAGATCGTACCCATCCATTATTTTCATAATAAATTTTCAATGCTTGGGCATGAAAATTAAGCAAGTATGAAAAAACATATTACCTAGAGACATTGATCATTCAAGAAAAACCACAAATAAAAAAGACCCATGTTGAGCTATCCAACCAGGCCTATTGATTAGTTTCCCAACCAAATTTAACCAATCTTATCCGAACTACCATGCCTTAATGAATGTATATTTTTTCCAACAAGAATTATCCTATATGAGCATGTATCTTTTGGAAGGAAAAAATAATGGTTATTGATATGTGTGGTCAATGAGTCTTTTTATTTTATTGTTCCATCATATTTCTATTTTCCTGTGCTAATCAAGGATATTTGCACAATATTAAAGGAGGGGGAATGAGGCAGAGTCAGTAGTTTCATATGATACGTTTTTGGAATGTTTTTATTGTATTACTAGGAAATGTACATTCCTTGTATGTGTTGGAATGGCTTATAGAATTAAAAAAATTCCTATGTATATAATTTTATTTAAATACCCTTTTGCATTAGGGATATTATGCTTTAATTTCTATTTCCCTCACATATTCTAAGAAGGTTTTATTATGTATAGTATGTTTAAGGAAAATCCTCCTTTTTTGTAGTGTTAATGTCCATGAAAAGGATAACAATGTCACCATGGTTTGTCATATCTTGGTGCACATATATCTATTTACCATAATAAAATGATCTATTATGAAAAAGCACAAAATAAAAATAATTGTATCTATCAATTTTGTATCCATCTAAATAAATATATCTCATATCTATCTATTTCATCTCATTCATCACACAGTTCATTATGTGATATTGATAAAAAAATAACCATCATAATCACTATATTCTACCATACTAACTCACAATCATAGATGTATCATGACACAACCAAAAATAAATCATAGTGCATCCATAGCATCCATACATATTGGGTGTTTCCATAATAGTGTCTCACTTTTGGGACATGTTGATTTTTTCCTAAAATCACTTTTTTTAGAAAAACTAATGATTTTAGCCTTGAGAGGTTCCATCTAAAGGGTTTTAATTGAAGAGGGATAGATAAGACCCCCGTAGATCAAACCTCCTTGGATAGAACCCCTCTAGTATTAAATCATACCCACAATGGAGTCTCCTTCGCACCTATCAATATGCTGGCAAAAAGACAAGTTTTCTTTACCTTTTGATGGATTAAATAATGTCATTTATAAATTATCTTTTGCAAGATTGTAGCCCTTAAAAAAACCTTTCTAAAAAGTATAGTTTGGATATGTTTTAACTTTATCTTGTATTTAATTTTGAATTTTTACTAAACATAGGTTTTTCTCTAAAAATCAAGATCTTTGTTCTACAAAGGTGGAAAAATAGTAAACCATTGTAAAAAAAATTCAAAAAATACCCTTTCTCTAGGAATTGATGTCCTTTTTTCAATAAAAAAAGAAAAAATGGATTTTGATATATAAACAACAATTTAGGTTGTATGACACATATGCATGTCCAAATTATAGTTAACAACTTCAAAAATTAATTAAAATATATATATGTAACAAAAATTATGAAAAAATTGTCATGCCTATAATTTTCGTTAGAAAAACCTAACTATTTTTTTTTTTTTTTTTTAATCTCCCGCCATTCTTTCTCTATACTCAAGTATGCGAATGAACTTGGTTGCCACATCGACAAAACATAATGGAGAGCTGAACTTTACACACACAGAGCCAAGCTAGACAATGGTAAAATCATTTAGCTTTATACTCATTAAACTTATATCTAAGCCACTATTGACTTATAGAGTGACTTAATCATATAATGTTCCAACAACCAACTTAACAATCAATACTGAGAATATTTGGTGGGTATTTATTTAAATACCATTGAGTACTAAATTGGCAGCTTGACAATTATTACTACTACTCTCAATTAAAGATAACTAACCTTAATATTATCATGTCTTTTATTCATCAATGCCTCAAATATAGAGATTATTATATAGTTAGGTAATATGAAAATGCACAAATGTGTTTCTTTTAACCTTCAAGTTATCAAGAGGAAGATTAGTCATGTAAGATTAAAATACTACCCTAACCTCGGATTGCATTAATAACCAAATTTATCTTTTAAATAGTATCAAGTAACCTAACTTTTGATCTAATACATATTTGATAAGTTTATTTGATTAATTATCAATAATATATATAATTATCTTCTTTGCACATATATTCTATATCCCCTATGAAGTAATTTTAAACTAATAATAATGATAACTTTTTAGAATTAAATCATTTCATATATATTACTTTTAGTCTAAAAGAAAAAACTGAAAATATATAACAAAAGGATATTCATTTTTGTTTAAAAAGAATGGTAAAAATACTTCACCTTTACCCTTATACATACCTTTATTTAATTTCACATTAATATGAGTGGGATATAGTCTCTTTTTTTTTATTTTTTATGAGGGATTACTTAAACGTAAGGATTATAGATTGAAGACTTTTAAAAGTTGAAGTGAATGGGGGTAGTCGTGGAGCCCCAAAATGGGAATTTTCCAATGCCTCACCTATTACACTAACCAGCCATTGGAAAATTTCCTTCATAGTTTTGTTTCTTTTATAATGATTAACTTAATCTTGTGCATTGATTGTATTATAAAAAATCTTATTGTTTCTAATTTCCCTGGTCACTAGTTTATGAACAAAATTTATGGATGCTATTCTCCTTTGCCGATAGCTACAGGATTAAAGTCATTACTAAAATCTGTAATATGAATTTGTCATAAGGACTAATATAAATCTGTACTGTAAAGCAATACTCTAAGGGAGACAGTATTAACTATCAGTATGGCGCAGTCTAAATAGCCAAATGAACATAAATTTCATTCCACAACTAGAAGGATCCCTATGTGAGGATTTAACATTGGTAAAGCCACCCAAATTACTGCCTTCATTTAACATGCACACATTATTTTGGAATAAAATTAAAACACGATAAAAGTGATCCAACCATGAACAGATCGTTGAATAAAATGCTAACAATTATTTTCATGTGATAATGCTTATGTAGCTCAAATTTTATCGATGTTCTTAATTAGAATCCTAAGACGTTAAGTAGAATAAGGAGGAATCCATAACTAGTATAAATTTTTCATCACACTATATATATTGAACCCGGTGCAGTGATATCACTGGTTAATCATTTATGCTACTTATGCCTTTAATCGATATAAAGCTCTCTGGTTAAAATAATTAAGGATGGAGTCAAAAATCATGTACATAAGAAATTAATTGCAACACCAGTAGTACGAGCTAGAACCTATATGGTATGGTTAGATCCCAACTATTACATAGCATGGTTATTGTCATGAACAAATTTTTACTTAATACTAAATGCGAGTGGACGACCAAGATGGCTGGGCTATCCCGAGGTGGATAGCAAAATCAATTTATTAGTAGAGCATATCATGTGCCAGCAAGAAATATGCCCTACCTCCACCTCTCTTCAATAAATACATAGACATGGCGTAGGAAATTAATAGCCCATATTTTATACTAGTTTAGTCAAACGAATCCACTTAAAGTGTTAGTGATATCCCAAATCAAATTATCAATAAAGAAGTCTGACAATTTCACACCTGCCAAAATCAAGAGTAGGTGAGCAAGTAGTCATGCGTGGGTCCATGCCGATTTCTAGATCTCCCATTATTACTATGATTCTATGCCACCCACCTCTACAGAAAACTCTACCCTCCTTACTTGCTAGTAACATTATACAGGAAGGTAGTTGTATGCTGGCAAAAGAATTCAATGAAGGGCGGTGACAAGTTAAGCCACTTGTGATTTGACTTCACTGTTATACCAATCTTGGTGATTCCCCTCGGTGCCTAAGATTGCATTTGATGGGTTTGTTTGTCTATTCGACACCATGCTTTTTGATGAAAGCAATAGTGAGGCCATATTCAGTGGTAATGAAGCTACAGGTTTGCATGTTTTCTCATGGTCAAAATGAGAGTATAGAGCAAAATTCATCTTTTGTTTTACATGTTATTCCTACATACCCTATATATGGCTGTTCTGAAGTGTCTCAGATGGAAATGTTAGATTAGACTTTTAATTACAGGACAAATATTTTCCCCAAAACAAATCTCCTTGGCAGCGAAATGATGCAAACAGATTTTGTGAACTGTGACTCTGGTATGGTTCGACTTCCATTGAGGTCGTTGTGACTGAGAGCAGACAAGTTTTAAGCTCTTATTCCATTTACCATGCATAGATAAGAGTTCTTGTTGTTATGGGTAGTTTATTTCCTCACGGGTTGCCAACCCTATGAGGCACGAAAGTGATCTATGGAGTGGAGCCCTCCATAGGGGCGAGTCTCCTCAGGAAGAAGGCTTGCAGCCGCTTTGTGATTGGGTTGTGGCCCAAATAGAGATCCATCCCTCTGCTCTACTCCGATCAGTCTCTTAGAACCTGTTTCCTATTCGCAGTATGCTTTCCTTAAAATAGATTTGAATACCACTAAAAGTTTTATTGGTTGGTTTATCTATTGATTCCTGTTAATATTATTCCATCCATGTAATGTTAACTTATCTCATTTCAGCACATGCTTTATATTTCTCATACTAACCATAAATACAGGATCCAGATATATTTTTAACTGAATCAACAACATTACGGTGCGTGCATAGATTCTACGAGTTCTATTCAATTCCAATTCCTATATTTATTTATTTTTGGTTATATTTGTATACAAAATATACAAAATGGGTAATGCAATATACTTTCTTCATATAACCATATGTAAAAATTATATTATAACCACATAAACGGTTGGTTCTTTCTTTCTTTTTTTCCATACTTATATATGGGTTAATTTTAAGGGTTCAAATAATTATAACAAACATTCTAATCTACTAATTTATGAAAATCATGATTCAAGTAACCGTTTCATTTTTCTGTCCTTTCATTGTGTGGATTTAAATCTAATCTAATAAGTTGCATATTTCTTTCATTAATAAAATCCATTTGCGAGAATAAAATGTCTATCATTTGCATGAAATATTCTAACTCTCTATGAGAATAAACACAAAACTTGGAGATACTCCATTCTATATCTACTTAGTTGGGATATGTTAAACAATGGTCTGCAAACAAATGTATTCATCCATAAATCTTTAATTGAAATTACTCCATACATAAGTATTTTAAATTACTTTCTATATTTTCATCTTTCTTTCCTTACAACATCAAAGAATACTATCCTAACATCATCAAGAATACTTTCCTTGCTGCAAATACAGAGATAACATCAATAGACTAATGCAATATTTTCTCTTTCTTTTTCTTTTTAAAAAGAAAATCCTTCTTTATCCCCCATACATCACTTTGAGTGCAAGCTTTATAGTAACCAAGTGTAATTTCCATAATCTAAGTTTTTTTTTTTTTCATATTACAAATAGATTTAAAGAAATACAATGAAAGACACACACACAATTGGTTAAGGCTTGCTCTCCACCCTACTGTAATGACATCATGGAGCCTCGTGGGCTCTAGCCATACCCTCGAGCAAGAAAATATTTAACCCCAAGATGATTAATGGAGTGTTCTCAAATTTTACAAAAAGAATCAAATCATAACATCAAATTACATGCTTATGAGTTCTCCATTCTCCATATTCAACCAAGATTCGTTTGATATGCTCACATTCTACAACAACAAAACACGGAAGGGTGAAAGTAAGGAAAACTTATCTATTTTCTTTAGATGAGGAAATCAGGGTCTTCTATCATCCTTTCATCTCCAAGACCACCATCTTGAGCACCATCTCCTAAAGGGAAAACCTCTTCTTCTCTCTCCTCTCTTCAATCTTAGCCAAAATTCTTCAAAGGAAGAAGTGGGTAACACCCCACTCCTTCTTCCCCTCCCAATATATAGAAATCTCACCAATTGTAACCCTTGGATGGGGAGGTGTGAATGTACCTCCCTCATCAATGAGGGTCTTTTCCTTCTTTAAGAGGGGTACATGCACTTGAACAACCCCTCAATCTTTTCACCCCATCTTTTACTCAAAATTCGTCACTCCTCATTATGAAGGCTTTTTAGGAGTCAAATCATGTCCTTGGGGCCTATTGCATGCCCACTTGACCCCTACCATCATGATTTAGACCCTAGGGGGGTTCATTTATGCATCCCAACCCAATAAATTGACCAAAAACCCACTTTAAAGACCCACTTAAGGTTTCATCCGAGTTCCACACTTGGATACAAGGGTTTCTATCCTTAACCCCAACTTACATCTCCCATGACACACAATTAATACCCTTTCAACCCAGAAGAATAAGCATAATAATTATATTTCTTCCTAAACTCCAAAATAAGGAAATCCAATACATAACCACTAGAGGATGTCTTTCGATTTTGTTCTCACTGGTTTTCCCTTCTCGCATTGGCGCTCTTTCTTTCCTGCACATTACCAATGAAATCATAAGAAACATGCATATGTCATATTAATTTGGTAACTGAATTAAGATTTAATTGTACAACAATTTCATTAAGATTCCAATTCGCATTCATAGTTTACAAGTGCCTAATACCTTCATGGCAATGATTAATAAAACATGTCAAAATGAGATACGAGTACATTGTCACACAGTCACACTATGCATTTTCTGAAATATATCTAAGCATATATTTAGGATAAATATTACAAAATTAATATTGTATTATTCACATGTGAAGCGGGGTCTTACATATCCTTTCCCTAGATATTGATGTTGAGAATTTATACTTCAAAAATTATAATTTTATCCTTTATAGAAAAAATTTATGTTGTATGACACAAATGTTACTTTCTGAAAATGTTGTTTTCTATTTAAAACTAGTTATTAAAAGAGATGTTGAAAGATTCATGATTTATTTCAAAAAAAATTGAAAAGATTATTTTAAAAATCTACACAAAAATTGCCACAAATCACTAGTTTGCATCATCTTCAAATTCCTTATGGTTTAGATGCTATAGGTCTTAGAAGATGATGATTTAGTTAAAAATATTGATGTAAATGTCCATCTTAGCTAAAAAGTGACATAGTATTGTGATTTCACCCTATTATGTATGCATAAACATATTAGAATCCATAAAATTGTATCATAGAATAATCCATCAGTAGATCATAAGTACCACATCTATAAATATCATCACATGAATATATCTTGCATCCATTACCATAGGCATAATATAGGTCATCATCACATCATAAAAATATAAAAATATCCTAACATTACATCATGTCAGCATCTAGTATAAGCATCATCATAAATCCATCACATCATTTATCATAGAATCAAATAATATCATCAGTATAAATAAATCTACCGCATAAGAAAAACAAATACAAATCATAGCATCATCACTTAATATGCATAGATGTCACCACAAAAAATGAATCTCATGTCATTTATCAAAATAGAATGTGTCATGATACATCGATATGAATTTTTGTACATGGGTTCATTAGCCATAAATACACAATCTAATGGTCTACAGGAAAAAATCATAATGTGTCTAAAAAATATAATTTGTACAATAAGGGGTATAAGGAACTCCCTCCCTCATAATGGGAAGGATTCAACTATTACAACCCTGATGGTCTTGGTTGTTGTGATCCCCTTTGTTCCTACTCATCACCCTTCCCTAGTAGTGGTCTAGGAGGTGGTGGTCCCATCACGTCCTCACTCACTAATATTTATGATCTAGATCTATCAAATTTGTTGTGGGTAAAAATTAGAGCTTGACACTTTGAGGGTACCAAGCCCTCAGACAGAGACCTATAATACAAAGCCTCTTGTGATGACTAAGTGATATTTGATATCATCTCTATTATAGACCCCTAAGAAACATCTCAAACCCTTAGAAGAGACTACTCTAGTCTTCAAAAATTAGATGATTGTTACACACCTCTCTACTTTCATACTCGCTAACTAATCCTACACACTAGCTAACTAAGCCTATAAACCCCAAATATAGGTTTGTAGTGCCACAACATGTCTATCATCCCCTCCTACCTATTTTAGAACTAGTTTTTGTACTACCTATTACACCACTGGTGGTGACATCACTACCTTATAAACAACTAGTGTCTACACCACTAGAGGAAACACTATTGTTGCTACCCCATCATCTCCTCCTCCTCTTCCTTCCCCATCATCACTATGATCCACTTGATGATGAACTATCCTACCTCTCCTCACCTCCTCCCCACCGCATCTCCCATCACACTATAGGATTTTTCAACTAATCAGCTCCTCCCCACCCACCAAGCATCATATCTTGGTGTAGTTCTTGTGTCGATAACATCTACTTGTAATACCCACTGCATGGATACTAACCCCTCAAAGTCATTAATAATTATGTATGGGATAATAATAGGCCCCAAATATGGGACCTATCTCTAAGATATAACATATAAGGCCTCTCCCACTGGCACATCTTATCTCTATAAATTTCTTGTAAACCTAATCAAGAAGATATCAATTGATAATTTATATCGATCACTCAAAAAAATACCTAGTTTTTCTATGGTAAGGAAGATGATATCCATCATCAGACCATGTATTGTATTTTCACCATGGCCTTCAAGTGAAATTAATCATATCGTCTATTACATGTCTCTAATAAGGTGCATCCCCTAGCCTATGCTAGGTCATCACACCAACATATCTCCATGCATATGGGTATCTTTGTGTTCATACTGTGTCTTCTAATGGTTTAGTAATAGCTATATGCTCGAATGCCTAAATATCCAAGAGAGTAACTCCACATCCTATGCTCACTCCAAACCTATGCATTACTTGATGTAGTTGATGATATAGTGTCACTTTTACATAGGGACCCCATGTATAAGTCACCTCCTCACAAATAATCCTCTCAATCACTATCCCATAATCGATGGGGAACCTATAAGGCCTTTTTAATGTCTGATTAACTTAGTGTTGCAAGCACACACTTCAGAGGATGGGTTCGTAACTGGACCTTCACAAAAAGATTCATTTAATTATCAATAGGGCTCATAAGCTCTTGATAGTGTTGGCACTATATCTGCATTGAAGGATCCTACTATGCCCTATATCGATGAAACATAGGTGGTCATACATGCATTGAGAACAATAAAATCCAAAAAAGGAAATAAATTATGAAATTGAAAAATAGGGGAACTAACATAAATCTATTGCTTATGTTGTGGGTACTTACCACTTAGTACCATAACTGCTAACTATTAAATCTAAACGTGCAACTAAATAATACTTCTAACTTCTAACTCCTAACTTATGGCCTCTAACTTCTCTAGAGAATAACTCAATGTAATTCATGCTACAAAATATCATTCATAAAATTCACATGCATACAATTGGAAACTTATCTTAAATGAATTTAGTAATGTAGCATCTAATCTAGTAACAAAAAATAAAGTAGGTTGGTAGTACCTCAAATGGCCCTTCCTTGAGTTGTTGTTCCCAAAAAAGATATCAAATATGCACTACTTGATCAATAAATCACGACAACAAACTGAATTCCTTTATTCCATGAACATTGAACTTCTTATAATCTAACAAGAATCTCCAAAAGATTTATCATTCAATAGTACATATCTATTGCAACTTTATAACATAAAAACTAACAATTACTATTAATTGGTAAAAACAATCACAATGTTATTACTACTAGATCTTCTCCTCAACCATAGATCCCAATATATAGACTCATGAGGAGTATTATTCATCAAGGACTAAAAATACAACATTAATGTATTTGTCCACTCTCCCTCAAGGATAGGAAGAGGACAATTCTTTGAAATATAAAACCATAAATATGCAATAGAGGAAGGAAAATCAAAGTAGGACTCTGACCATAATGGTTAACCACCAGGATAGGGACATGTTTCCTCAAAATTATCATGTCATGGGTTACTCCCATCTAGAACAAACTTCTTCTTCTAGTTGTCTTATTGATAGATAAAAGTGTATTTGAGGTGACTCATAGCTAACAATTCAATATCCACCTTTGCTTTCTTCTATAATTATCGTTCTTCCATTGTTCTAGCTTCTCCTCTGCAACCATCCACAATCCTTTGTTGTGGGTTGGAAATCCAATTGCTATAGATTACAGTCTTCTTGGTTGTAATATGTTACTTTTACTACCAAGGCATTCACATCATTAACAATCACAATTAAACCATAAAAACATACTAAATCTTATGAACATTAATATATCCACACAATCATATATCAATATATCATATTTATATTTCCACATATTTATGTATGTCAAAGTGCATAAAAGGCATATCAAAGATGTATAAAGTCTTGGAAATATTTGTGAAACTTAGAAAATAAATTAATAAAACCATAACTAATGAAGAAAAAACTAGCAATTATCTAGACCCATCATTCCCCAAACTAAAGTATTTTATTATCCTCAAGCAACTTTTAAGATAGGAGGTTATACTAAAGAGCTATCTCCTTCAAATTAGCTACAATGTCAACTCCCTTTTTTCTGTTTCAAATAATAGTCTTTTGATCTGTGAGCTTTTCCAATTCAATATTATTTGTTACTCCTTCCCCCCCATGTTTATTCCATGTATAGTGTGGTAATAGAAATAGGAAAAAGGTGCATGAAAGATGAGTGGAAACCATATAACTCTATATTTCCTTGCAATGTCTATGTACTTATGAGATCTTCAAACAATGGATACAAAATTATAGAGTGTGGCTCCTTTCTCTTCAACTTGTTGCAAGAATGGAAATATTGAAGGTGTTGTCATTGATGCAAACTAGTCAATTGGTTACCAATTGATTGTTGTTGTCATTAGTGTCATGGATACAAGTTATTCGGTGTATATGTCAAGGATATTGATAAAATTGTAATGAAGACATGTTATAAGTGTTTTAGTAGTTGCATTGGGTTTTTCTCCTATATTTGTATGATTTAGATATATTGATCATGGTTGTTAGAAGATGATATATCTTTATTTTTGGTTGTTGATTCATTGTACAGTGCAAGTTATGTTCACGAGTTGTGAACTGTGGTTTTCTATGTTTCCAATTGAGGTTCGGGAGAAACCTTACTAGTCAGGATTTCTCTTTGATGAAGTCTTATGACTTGTGGTTCTAGAGTTAAGTTTCCTTGATTGTGTTGGAGATAATTTTGGCATTTGGAAGATTTGTGCTTAATGGTTCTATGTGTTTTACACTAGTTTGGTTGACCTTTTGTTGAACACTACTTTCGAAGTTGATGAATCATGTTGGATATATTTGGATCCCTATGAAGCATGTTTTTGGGTTGTCCTCATACTAATTACACCCTAGGATTTTTTGGCACTAACCTAATTTGAATTTGAATTTGGATAGCTGACTTTGGATATGTTTCAAAGTTGAAGATATTATAGATACAGGATGAGTTATTGGTGAAGGATATACAAGAGTGAAGAAGAGAGATAAGTGAAAATAAAAAGAGTAGATAGACGCAACATTGATGCTATCCAATGATTTTGTGTAATGTGAGTGTGGAAAATCAATGTGAAGCCTTAATGTTGAGTTTCCAAAAGCAATGAGCTGAAGGTGTACTCTATCATTCATGCATGTTTGTGAGTGATTGTGGTGGAATCCTTTGTTGCATTGAGATTTTATTCTCTCTGTAACAAGTCTTCTTTGTCTTCTATATATGTCTATGGTAGTGAGGCCTCTGGGTTGTTAGCCCTGTTGGATAGTGAGTCCTTGTTTTGGTAGTGAGCCTTGTTTCTCAAGTAGTGAGCCTCTTGTAATTAGTTTTGATATTCTCTATAGAATGATTTAATCCTCACCATGGTTTTTCCCTTATTGGGTTTTCCACGTAAATCTAGTGTTATTTTGTTTATGTGTTGGTAAGTTTTTGTGTTAGCATTTGATGATTAATCATTTAAGTTGTGTTAAGAATTAGTCTGGCGAGAATTGGGTAAAATACAAAGTTTTCAGACACCCCCTATTAGTTGTCCTATTCAACAATTGCATCGAGCTTGGTTCCTTGGTGAAGAGCTTTTTCTAAACTTCACTTGAGAAGGTCCCAGATGGATGTGGTAGAAAGATGACTTATGATTATCCAAGGTTTGATGGAACTAATTATGCTATCTAGAAAATATTGATGGAAGAATATTTGAAGTATTATGGATATGATGTGGAGAAAGCTTACAAGAATCCTTACACTCCTACCAATGGTCTGAGTATAGCTAATGAGATCAAAGCACATGAAGTGAACACAAGGCAAAGTACATTTTGAATAATAGTCTCCAATATTTTGAGTTGATTAAGGTTTGTGAATCTGAAGATCGGTGAAGGAAGTCTACACGACAGCTGGGAAAGACACATGAATGTGATGAAATAGTCAAAGAGGTAAAATTGTAGAATTTGGAGACATAGTTGGGCTTCTGCATATGTCTAAAGATGAAATTGTTAAAGCTTATGTACAAAGATTAGATGAGATAGTGACCGATATGTGAGGACTTGGTGCTACTGTAGATGAAACCAAAATTGTAAAGAAGATTCTTAGAACTCTCCTTGATGCTTACAATGAGAAGGTGTGTGCTATTGAACAAACTATAGGTTATAAGACTTGCACTAAAGATTTGTTGTTGGAATTTTTGACATATTATGAGATGAGGAAGTTGAGTCTGAGGAATGGATGCAAATTAGAAATTGATTTTAATGTTTCAAAAGCTAAAGATATGGATGAAGAAAACTTTGATGAATAGAAGCAATCCCATGAGAAGGATGAGGAAAGGTGGTAAGTATGAAGGTGTTACCCTTTAAATGATTTAGTTGTGGAGAAATAGGTCATTATGTTGCAAAGTGCCCAGAAAGAGCTAAGAGGAATAAACAAATATATGAGAAAGAAAGGAAAGGAAAGAAGATTAACAGAGCATATTATGTGAATGAGAATGCTAGTATATCTCACGAAGAATCTAAGTATGAAGATCTTGATGATAATGAATTATTTTTCTTGTCTATAAAGGATGAACCTACTACTAATTCTAAAAAATAGGTAAAAGAAATCCCTTTGGAGAAGGAGAAAATGAAGGTACGATTATCTCTTCCCTACATGCTTAACAAGAAAAGAATTATTGGGTAGTTGATATTGGTTGTTCACATCACATGAATGGTGATGAAAGTAAGTTTGTTAAGCTTGCAAAATATGATAGAGGATTGGTTATGTTTGGAGATGATACTGGTGCTAAAATTTGTGAGATAGGTTTAGTAAGTTTTGATGGAAAGCATAATACTGAAGATGTCTACTATGTTAAGGGATTAAGGCATAATATTTTGAGTGTTGGTAAAATGTGCAGTAAAGGATATGATCTTGTGTTTAAGGATGAGAGATGTGAGATCCGGAAAAGATCTAGAACATTGGTTGTTGCAGGAAAGAAATATGAAGGAAACATCTATCAACTTAAAGGTGTTGGTGGATGATGCTTTATGACTCAGATTAATGACAGCTAGTTATGGCATAGAAGAATGTGTCACATGAATTTTGATAACTTGGCAAGGATTAGTGCAATTCAGGCAGTGAGAGATATACCAAGAATTACAAAGCCTATTAATGCTATCTGCAAGAATTGTCAGTTTGGAAAGCAAGAAAGAAGTCATTACAGATCAAAGGAACAATCTACTAGTAGTCTACTAGATTTAGTTCATACAAATCTTTGTGGTCCTACAAGTTTGAAAATTATACTTGGTGAAAGGTACTTTATGCTTTTAATTGATGATTATTCTAGATATACATTGGTTACATTTCTTAGAGAGAAATAAGATGCATTAGATAGATTCAAGACATTCAAAGCTATGATTGAAAATGAAGTAAACTTGAAGATAAAATGCTTAAGGTATGATAAAGTTGAAGAATTAACCTCCCATGAGTTTAATATGTTTTGTGGAGTACATGGAATAAAGAGACAGTTATTTTCTCGGAGAACTCCTCAGCAGAAAGGAGTTGTTCAAAGGGAAAAAAATAGTTCAAGATGCTGCTAAATCAATGATTACTAAGGTTGGTTTACTGAAAGTTTACTAGAAAGAAGCTATTCATATTGTTATTAGCATTTTCTTCTCATAAAGACTTTAAGGTCTATCAGATGGATGTCAAGTCAACATTTTTGAATGGTGAGCTAGAAGAAGAGGTCTGCATGGAACAATCAGAAGGATTTTAGTTGTTAGAGAAACTGGATATGGTGTGTAGAATGAAGAAAGCTTTATATGGATCGAAAAAATCTCCTAGACCTTGGTATGCAAGGTTGGACAGGTATTTGATTCAACAAGGTTTCAAAAAAGGTATAATAGATATTAATTTGTATTTTAAGATTGAAAAATGATAAAATATTGATTGTGGTTGTATATGTTGATGACATTATCTTTTGAGGAAATGAAAATATGTGCAAGATGTTTATGGAAGAGATGCAGAAAGAATTTGAAATTTCTATGTTTGGAGAATTTGAAATTTCTATGTTTGGAGAGATGAATTTCTTTCTTGGGCTATAGATCAATCAAATAGAGAAATGAATCTCTATTTCACAGTCTAAGTATGTAAAAGAGATGTTGAAGAAGGTTGGGATGGATGGTTCCAAACCGGTATGTACTCCTATGGTGACTAGTTGCAAATTGGGTAAAGATGATGATTCACCTAAGGCTAATCAGAGCAAGTATAGATCTATGATTAGTGGACTATTGTATTTGAATACTACTAGACCAGATATTATGCATGTTATTTGTATTGTGGCTAGGTTTCAAGAAGATCCTAAGGAAACACATGTTGTTATTAAATAATTTTTTAGATATTTGAATAGCACTCTGGATTATGAATTATGGTATCCTAGAGATACTGACTTTACTCTAATTGCTTATATAGATGCAAATTGGGCTAGATGTGTAGATGATAGAAAGAGTACAAGTGGTGGTGCATTATTTCTTGGTTGTATATTAGTGGCATGGTTGAGAAAAAATCAAGATTTAGTCTCCTTGTCTACTACTA
>VDFB02018892.1:0-22510 GCA_007258455.2 Sequoia sempervirens | reverse complement strand
TATTTTATACAGAAAATTAATTCCTCTACTTGTGTTCGTACACTAAAAGTATCATGATGTACATGCATTTTTACATTTGAAACACCAAACTTGAACAAGAACCTTCAAGAGAGTAGCTTGGAGTGAAAACAAAGTCCTTTACCAAATTAGAGAAAATTACTAAGAAAAGAGCAGATGCTATTTTAATACTGAAACCTACAACCTTTTCTTTTGTTCAATGGAATTCAAAAGATGTTTTGAAACTCTCATTTGAAATCTAAGTATGCATGGAAATCAGTTTGAAAAGCAATCTTTGTATGAATGTGGATAAATGAAAGAAAATTCTTTTAGAATCAATAGAATGCATGAAGCATGTATGGAAAATGCACAACTTTTTGCTCTTGCACTTTATTATACTGTACTTTTGGTAACTTCCAGGACAGGATGCCGAAGGTGGATCCACAGAGACGGTAGTTTTTCCTTTTCTGAAACTACCACTTGTTTATTTTATTTATGCTTGGCCAAGCACTTGTACCATTGAAATAGATGGATTTGTTTTAAAAGCCTAGAAATATATGTATTTGAGTCTCTGCCACCTCCTGTTGCAAGAAATATGTTTTCTCATATTAGAAATGCATATAGGAACCAAGCATGCATCGAGAGTTCCCTCCTGTTTTATTGTGTCAGGTTGCTAGGATCCTTTATGCAGGGCCGGGGATTCCTTCGAGTTAGGAAGGAACCCGGGGAAGTCATGTACTTCGTGGTTGGGCGGAAAAGGCACCTAAATCACACTCTTGGCCCCAGCTTGCAAGCAGACCGATGGTGTCACAACGGTTGGAGGTTCAGAGTTTTATTTGCCATTGATGTACTTGTGTATCATTCTGGAATGGCTAGTAAAGCCCCATTGTATATGTATATGTATTTGACATTCATTATTGAAACTTTGAAATAGAAGTATTGCATGAAAGAGTCTAATGTAACATTGATATGTAGAATTTCAGTTTTATGACGTAGCATTGAAAAAGATGTTTCTATTGGAATTATTGATCCCTTCCGAGTTTGGATGAACATGTATATATGAAAATTCATTGATGTACTTTTACCATGTGCATAATCTTGATAAATTACAATGTTATTATTTATATACATAAAATGCAATTTAATTCTCTTTTATTGAGCTCATTTTGGAAAGTTTTTATGAATGATATTTTTTTTCTTGAAAACCTTTTTGAAACGGATTAAACAATTTAAGATGCTTTTTGCTTATAATCTTCCGAGTGCTACATCTTGGTATCAGAGCGGTCAGGTTCAACTCTAGGACCTATGCCTAACTACGTATGACGTGTTTTAATCAGGGTGACCTTAAATGGAGAATAGAGTGTACCAGCGAATTGGAGGATCTCGTGGAGGTCCCAATGATAAACTAGACCAAATTTTGGCCTTGCTGCAAAGTCAGGGGGCTAGAATTGAAGAACTAGAACAGGGGAGGCGAATTGACCGCCAAGGATTAAATACAAATGAAACTGGTGGTGAAACAAATGTTGAACCACCTGGAAACGAAGGAAATCTAAATAAGGTGGCTGAGGAGTTGGGAAAAGACCTAAGGAAGGTCGCTCCTCCGAAGTTTGATGGGAAAACCCTCGGAGATGGGGCAGAAGCCTGGGTTATAGAAATGGAGAGGTATTTTGCCCTACGAAATCTATCAGATGAAACGAAGGCTGAATGGGGTTCTTACCAGCTCACCGGTGAGGCTGCTACTTGGTGGGAAAATGAAAGGGCGGATAAGCAGTTTATGCATGGGAAGGTAACTTGGGATAAGTTTCTACAATTATTTAGGAAGAGGTGGTTACCACAATCTTACTTTGATAAGAAAATGACAAAATTCCAGGTACTCATACAGGGTGGCATGACAGTGACTCAGTATTGGGAGAAATTCTCTCACTTGCTCAAGTATGCACCCCAATACCAGCATGATGAGAGGTTTCGAGTTCAAAAATTTATTTTGGGGCTTAGACCTCAAATTGGAAATGAAATAGATCTGCATAATCCAACCACCATGGATGAAGTTTTTGATTTGGCAATTAAACAGGAGCATAAGCTACAGCAAGCTGCTAACTATAAGAAGAGCAGGGAAGCCAAGTATGGCAATAAGAAGTTCCAGGTAAATCGTCAAGGTAATAACAATCAAGGTGGTAAGAGCAAACAGGACAATCAAGGGAATGAAAATAGGCAAATTAGAAATATGAAGAGGGATGGTAGTCCTCAAGACCGCAATGATGGAAACAGGAACAATAACAACAAGAGGGGCAATTTCAATAAAAAGAATGATAATAACATGAGAGATTTTTTGAACAAGCCCAAAGCACCCCGTGGGGGTTGTTATACTTGTGGTGGTGAGCATTACGCCAGTGTGTTCCCTCAGAGGAATAACAAATAGAATAACAAGAATCAGCATCATATTCATGTGACGGTTGATAATCGCCAAGCAGATTATCAAGCCACTCCCATCCAACTATCGGGTAAATTGTTTGGATGCCCTGTTTCTGTTTTGATTGATACTGGTGCTACTGATAGTTTTGTAGATCCTCATGTTTTGACTAAGTTATCAGTTAGACCGAGTTTTATGGAAAATTCTTGGAAAGTTCAGTATGGAAACCGGGTAGAGAGGAAGGTAGAGCAATGCATGTATTTCAGTAAACTTGAACTCCCTAACCTTCAAACACAAGTGAATTTGTATGTTGCACCGTTGGGGTCTTACGATGTGATATTAGGGATAAATTGGCTCTTTGAACATAAGGCTCTTGTGGATTGCGAAGAGAAGTCAATAAAGTGTCTTGATGACCGAGGAAACCATGTGGAGCTTTGTGGCATTAAAAAGCCTTTAGAGCTTAGGCAAGTCTCCGCCATGCAGTTGAAAAAGGAAAGTCGAAAGAGATGCACTATCTTTGCAATAAAGGTCAAGGACCTTGATGAGAAAGAATCCTCAATTAATGATCATCCCATTCTGAAAGAATTTGAGGATGTTTTTCCTACTGAGCTGATTGAGCTACCGCCTAGGCGTGTGTTTGATTTTTCTATCGATCTGACTCCAGGAGCAGAACCTCAGTCTAAGGCTCCTTACATGATGAATACAACAAAATTATTTGAGCTTAAGGCCCAACTAGAAGAATTATTGAAGCAGGGTCTTATTAGGCCAAGTGTGTCACCTTGGGGAGCTCCAGTTATCTTTGTGAAAAAGGATGGTACCTTGAGGCTATGCATTGACTATAGAATGCTTAACAAGGTCACTATCAAGAATAAATACATGCTTCCACGCATTGATGACTTGTTTGACCAGCTGAAAGATGCCAAGGTATTCTCAAAAATTGATTTAAGATCAGGATACCACCAGTTGAGATTGAAGGAAGAAGACATTCACAAAACTGCCTTCAGAACAAGGTATGGGCACTATGAGTTTACTGTGCTACCATTTGGGCTAAGTAATGCTCCTGCAGCTTTCATGAACCTGATGAATAGTGTCTTCCGAGATTGTTTGGATAATTTTGTTCTAATCTTTCTTGACGATATCTTGATCTATTCTAAGTCAGAGGAAGAACATGAGAAGCATTTGAGAATTATGTTGCAGCGTCTGAGGGAACATAAGCTATATAGAAAGATGTCTAAATGTACTTTCTTCCAATCTGAAGTGCATTATTTAGGACATGTGATTTCAGCAGAAGGGGTAAGAGTGGACCCAGAAAAGATTAAGGCAATTATGGATTGGCTAGCACCGCAGAATGTCTCTGAAGTTTGAAGTTTCATGGGACTTGCAGGATATTATAGGAGGTTTGTTTAGGGGTTCTCGACAATTGCAGCACCCATCACTACATTACAGAAGAAGGAAAAGAAGTTTGAATGGAGTGATAAGTGTGAGAGAGCTTTTCAGCTGCTTAAGGAGAAACTCACTACTGCACCCATCCTGGTTGTGCCAGATCCGAATGGCCATTTTATAGTTATTACTGATGCATCCGGGGAGGGGGTAGGAGCATTTCTTATGCAAGAAGGGCAAGTGGTAGCATATGAATCAAGGAAGTTAAAGCAACATGAAATAAACTATGCACCACATGACTTAGAATTGGCAGCCATAGTCCATGCCTTACAGATGTGGAGACATTATCTCTTGGGAAAGCCTTTTGAACTAAAGAGAGACCATGCAGGATTAAGATATATCTTCACTCAACCCAATCTTAATGCCCAACATAGGCAATGGCTAGAATTCTTGAGTGAATATGACTTTGGAATTGAATATATTAAGGGTAAGGAAAATAGGGTGGCTGATGCCTTGAGTAGAAGGAGGCACCTTGCATCCATGGTTACCATAAAATCAGATTTCAGGTAGCAAGTAGTACGATCCTCACTTGGGGATGAAAATTATGAAAAGGTGAAACAAGCCCTAGGGGTAAATTCCTTAGATCATCGATATGAGGGTTATGTATTTGAATAAGATGGGCTCTTGAGATTCCAGGGGTGGATGTACATTCCTAGTTCTGCAGACTTGAGAGAGTTGGTGCTAGAAGAATTCCACAATGCACAATACTTAGGACATCCCAGTATTACAAAGATGATGGAAGGACTTAGGCCACTGTACTTCTGGCTAGGACTTAAAAAGGACATTATGTCATATGTAGCCCGATGCTTGGAATGCCAGCAAGTCAAGGCTGAGCATGTGCATTCGGCAGGACTCTTATATCCTCATAGGGTGCCAGAGTATAAATGGCAGGTTATCACTATGGATTTTATTCAGGGGTTGCCAATGTCTAGGAACCGACATGATACCATCTTGGTTGTGGTGGATAAGTTGACGAAGGTTGCTCATTTCATTCTTGGAAACCTCAAGGACGGTTCAATGGTTTTAGCAAGAAAATTTGTTCAGGAAATCTTCCGTTTGCATGGAGTGCCAGAAACGATCATTTCAGATCGAGACACTCGGATGACTTCCAGGTTTTGGATCACATTGAACTCTTCCCTAGGAACTAAATTGAATTTCAGTTCCGCATATCATCCTCAGACCAATGGTCAGACAGAGAGGGTGAATCAGGTAGTAGAAGATCTTCTCCGCATGTATTGTATGGAGCAGCAACATAAGTGGGAGGGGTATTTTCCTTTGGTGGAGTTCGCTTACAACAACTCCTACCATGCTTCTTTGGGTATGGCACCTTTTGAAGCTCTTTATGGACGTAAATGTCAGACACCCATTAGTTGGGATAGAGTAGAAGACAGGGTTGTGATTGGCCCTGAGATGCTCAGAGAAATGGAAGACCAAATGAAAATCATTAAGGAAAAATTGAAACAAGCTGCAGATAGACAGAAAAGTCTAGCAGACAAGAACCGAAGCTTCAGGCAGTTCTCTGCAGGAGATAAGGTCTTTTTGAGGGTTCGGCCGCATAAGAGTTCAATCTCTTTCGGCAAGAACTCTAAGTTGGCCCCTAGGTTTGTTGGCCCTTTTGATGTTTTGGAGGTGGTGAATCCAGTTGCTTACAGGCTTGCTCTGCCACCAGCTCTATCCCGGATACATAATGTATTTCATGTTTCAGTACTTAAGCCTTACCATCCAGATATTGCTCATATCCTTGATTGGCGTGCATTGCAGGTTCAGGACCCAGGGGTGATACAGGTGGAGCCCGTCAGGATCCTGGAAGAGCGCAACATTAAGTTGCGTAATAGGGACATTATGCAATACAGGGTCCAATGGGACCAGTATTCGGTGGATAATGCCACCTGGGAGAATGCTGAGGATATAGATAGAATCTTTCCTCATTTGAGACCTTAGCATACTTTTATTTTCTTTTATAGAGACTTACGAAATACTAGTATCTCAATTTTGTTATGTAACTTGCTTTTAGACATCGAGATGATGTCTCTTCCAAGTGGGGAAGGATGTCATGTCTCAGACTTTGATGTTGTTTTGACCATGACTTTGTGGGATTTATTATATGAATGATGGTGCGTGATTAGAGTAATATAATATAATACAATGCTTTAGAGTATGGAAATGTAGAAAAATATTTGCTTTTGGAATTATGAATGCATTTTACTTTAAGATATACAAGATTGATTTAATTATTGCTTTGAATTATATTTCTATATCGATTACTAATACAATTTTGTTGTTGCATGCTTGAGTGCATTTGAGTTGCAGGGGTCAAAGACAGAGAGTGTGATTGAGGAAAAAGAAGGCTAGCTTTCTGATAGGGTAAAAGAGGAGGAACTCTCGATGCACACACACAACACCTAAAAATCATATAGTTGCATTTAGGCAATATCTGTTTCAATATAATTGTTTTGAATTGCTTACAAATAGGTAATAAATGGTTTGAATAAGTAAATGATAAAAATAATAATTATAAATTAAAGTTATGGAAAGATTTATGATTTATTTTATTTAGTATATTCCATATTCTGTGCAATAATAGAAAATCTGTTTATTAAATTTTATTTAATTAGGAAATTAAAATAAAGAGGAAACATTTTATATTTGCATATGATAAAGAGGAAATATTTTATGTTTGCATATGTTTAAACCTAAGTCCAAAATGTGGGGAAGGAAAAAAAAATGAGCAGTCCCAAGAAACTTTGGGCTCTGGGAAAATTCTCCTTAAAACCAACAATGCTCTTAGCAAGTGGCTACCTCTATAATTTGCATGTAAAAAAATTTCCAAGAAAAATACACATCTGTCATTTAGAAATGGTCTGCATGACTCTCGGAAGAAGGAATAAAGCTTTAAGGGGAGAGAAGAGGACATCATTCAGAACATAACTAGGGCTCAGGAAGAAAGAGACTAAAGGTAATTTTGGACATCTGCAACTGGAGTAATCTGCCAGGTTATTTCCATTCTTTGCTTTTAAACCAGTTTAAATTTTAGTAAGAAATTGGAGAAATTCTATGCATCATTCTATGAAAATGAATACAAATATCAGAGAAATGTCTTCCAGTTTTATTTTTAATTCTAGGTAAAAACCTTTTTCTCATTTGTTGCATTATAGAGAAAATACCCAATCTCTTTCTTCCAGATCAGGGTTACATTCTGTTGCAAAAGTTGCATTTCATTAAACTTCCCTCAATTGTTATTCTTTAGTACAGAAAAATTTGTGAGAGAAAAGATCTAAAATCATATATATATATATAGGAATCTGTACTCCTATGCATATATACATATATATATACACATAATCTCGCAGAAAACCTTTACCAGACATTAATTCAAAATTCTTTTGAAATAAATTTAATTGCAGTTGAATGCTGGGAAAATTCTTTCCTTTGTGTTATGAAATTGTTTTACCGTAGGGGGGGGGATTTTAATCCCTAGCCCTTCCCATAAGAAGGGCATGGCTCTATGGGGAGGCTCGCGCCCTCCACAGGCCACGGCCTATGGAGGGGGCGCAACCTCCTCACAGCCCGCGCCCTCCCCATGGGAGAGGCAAGGCCTCCCAGCACCTTTGTGGTGCTTATCACCTGCTTGGAACCCTATATAATGTTTTTTCTGTGTGCACGGGCAAAAAATGTGAGAACAGTTATGAAAATCAGTATTTCTTTTTCTTTAAAACATATATATATACATATACACTTAGCTGTATCTATATATATATACATAAATGCAAATTTAAATAGGAAAACCATCTTCAGAATGTGATATGATTTTTTTCAAATATACACAAACATCTCAGTAATTTTGAAGCTAGAAATAAGAAAATGTACCTCTGAGAACCATGTAAATTGGTGATCTTCTTTGATCACATTGTCTTATGCTTACATACAGATTTAAATTTCTGAATATTGGTATACAATATAAAATTCAAATGCAAGTTTTCCAAACCTCTATTTTTCTGAAAGAATGGCCCTGTTTCTGTATATTACTATTAACCAGAAACCTGTAGCAAATTGGGAATTCCACTTTCAAATCAGCTTGAATTTTGAAAGTGTAGAAATATATACATAAAGCTGTGAACATTATTTTATACAGAAAATTAATTCCACTACTTGTGTTCGTACACTAAAAGTATCATGATGTACATGCACTTTTACATTTGAAACACCAAACTTGAACAAGAACCTTCAAGAGAGTAGCTTGGAGTGAAAACAGAGTCCTTTACCAAATCAGAGAAAATTACTAAGAAAAGAGCAGATGCTATTTTAATACTGAAACTTACAACCTTTTCTTTTGTTCAATGGAATTCAAAAGATGTTTTGAAACTCTCATTTGAAATCTAAGTATGCATGGAAATCAGTTTGAAAATCAATCTTTGTATGAATGTGGATAAATGAAAGAAAATTCTTTTAGAATCAATAGAATGCATGAAGCATGTATGGAAAATGCACAACTTCAGTTTTGAACTTTATTATATCGGTGACTTTCGGTGTAATCCCAGACAAGGATGTCAAGGTGGATCCAAAGAGATAAGTATGGTTTTACCTTTCCTCAAATCCGCTACTCACTTGTTTATTTTTACTTATGCTTGGCTAAGCACTTGCAAAATACCATCAAATAGATGGATTTGTTTTAAAAAGCCTAGAAATATATGTATTTGAGTCTCTCACACTTCCTCAAGGTAAGAAATATGTTTTCATGTTAGAAATGCATATAGCACCCGTGCATGCATCGAAAGAGTTCCCTCCCTGCTTATCAGGTCAGTCATAGGCTCCTTTATGTAATAAGGATCTATTCGAAAGAAGGAACCCGGGAAGTCATGTACTTCTGCGGGTTACGAAAAGGCGCCTCAATCACACCTTTGGCCCCAGCCTGGTGCTGCACCGGAAGGAAGCTCGGCCACTGCATGGTTGAGGTTCAGAGTTTTATTTGCTATTGATGTACTTGTGTATCATTCTGGAATGGCTTGTAAAGCCCCATTGTATATGTATATGTATTTGACATTCATTGTTGAAACTTTGAAATAGAAGTATGGCATGAAAGAATCTAATGTAACATTGATATGTAGAATTAAAGTTTTATGACGTAGCATTGAATAAGATGTTTCTATTGGAATTATTGATCTCTTCCGAGTATGGATGAATATGTATATATAAAAATTCATTGATGTACTTTTGCCATGTGCATAGTCTTGATAAATTACAGTGTTATTATTTATATACATAAAATGCCAATTTAATTCTCTTTTATTGAGCTCATTTTGGAAGTTTTTATGAATGATATTAATTATCAAAACCTTTTGAAAACGGATTAAATAATTTTAAAATTTTTCTTTTAATTCCGAAAGTGCTACAACTTCAAACAAATGTAAGCCATCTCCCATCCTTTATTCTTGACAGTTTAACAAAATCATATACTGTGTATTTCATTTTAGTCTCCAAAACAGGGCTATTATTAGATAGATTAGTCAAAGCAATGGACTTTTTTAACTTCATGCTTACACCAAACTTTATATCAAATGAGATCAAATTATACCTTGGTAATATCTTAACAAAAACAACCAAGAACTCACACTTAATCATCAAAAGCCCTTAAAGTTCTTACTGTCACTGGTTCCTTCATACCTTATTTGCAACGCTTGTAGGTCTGCCAACCTATTTGTCAAGGCTTCATTCACATTCCAAGCACTATTACACAAGTCTATCCAAACATTTCAATTCCCTCCTTTCAGATCTAAAACATATTCAAAACGGGTATCAAAACTTTTACAACACAAGCTTCAAATATTGTTGTCTCAAACAGATTTAGGCCTAATTAGGCCTGATTTGCATAAGGGTTTGTTGCTTTACTAACTCCTAACAAAAGTACACTTGTCCAGTGCTTGGGACATGTTTAGTTTGACTAGTATATTCTCTTCAAAGCATCAAAGTCCATTTACAAAATATTTTCACAAAACCCTAAGGGCTTAACCTTCATAATTACTTTGTTCACAGATTGTACACACAGCTTTTCAGTCAAGAAACTTCATTCCCTCGCATCTTATCTTTATGATTTTTCCCTAAATCCACTGAAACATGAATGAACAGTTATAGTAGGATAATCTCACAAGAAACTAGAAGATTCCACTAATTAATAAAGGAGAAACATAATTATTTGTCTTTGCTACCCTAACTAAGGGTTTTAGCAGTTTGAAGTAAATCCATAATAACTCACACAAATATTAACTAAAATGCATGAAATTTGATGTAACAAGAAGGTGATTGAGATTATTACCATATCCAACCATTCTACCATGCCTTCAAGGCCATACAATTCCATACAATTCCTGGAAATGCAAGATTTCTTAAGAAAAATTATTAAAAATTAGAGATTTTCCTTCAACTTATTCTTTATTCAACCACCCTCAAAGTTCTAAAAGATACAAGAGCCTTTTTAAATCCAAAACAATTGAATTTTAGCCTTCTAACTACCTCTAACCAACCCTAATGACTCTTCATCTCTTAATATTGCCTTTTTGATTAAGTTGACAACTTTTTGCATTGTTTTCATTTTTGCACTTTTGGACTTAATAAACACCAAATGACCTCAACATGACCTCAAATATATGAAACATGACTCTAATAACATGATTTACAAAGTAGGAACAATAACATTGAATCAAATTTCAAAACATTGCTTCATAGAGGCCTAATTATGCCAAGGTTCTCCTGCACCAAAACAAGAGATGAAAAAAAGACAAGGAGCCATTAAAAACTTTCAAATATTTCACTGACTCAACCAAACCTCCAAAAGAATAGTACAAATGCTAGCACTAGGAAAAACCTGAAAGAGAACACTAATGAAAGTGGACTTGTTTTTTCCAAGTTCCAGAAGAGTATAAATGGTTTGAAAATGTTGTGGGTGTTTGGAAAATGGTGAAGGAATGTTGGATAGGGAGGGACCCAATTAGCCTCTTTAACTAGATTATTAAGAAACAAACAAACTCCAATACATTTTGGGGTTCTTCTGAGTAGGTTCCATCTTTTATTATTTTATTTGGGGGACCCAAAAAACCATAGGGGTAAAAACCTGTGGAGCTTAATCATTAAAGGCAAGGGGTCTATCGATTTAGAAATAGACTGAAAGGATGGTTGCACGAGCGGCTATTTCACATCAAAGGTGGTCTAAAAAATTTCATAGACTAACTAACCAGACACCAGTACTACCTCAGAGGAACTATTGTCTTTGAGGAAGGTGCTCCAAAAAATTTCATAGACAGGTACAAAACATAATAGAAACCTTCCACCAACTAACCCAATCAACCTCCAAGAAACAAGACAATGACTCCTCTAGATGTTCCCAAAGCCCAAGGCTTCAAAACACAAGGTTGGTGACCCTACAAACCATTCCCATGCTTACCAAGTGATCTTTGATCATCATACCCTTACAAGGTTTATTGATACATTCACAACTATTGTTACCTCCACATGCATTTGACTAGTAATGACAACCTTGGTTTTTAATCCTCCAACCCCATACCTTGGGATCACATCACCATGAAAGAACTTCATCCAACATCCTTATGAGTGTAGGTACCACCAAATACATATTTTTTAGATTTGTCTTCATCAAGTGAGGGAAATTCAGGAAGAGAAGAGGAAAGCGAGACATGTAGTAGGTCTAAAAGAGGGAGATCAACTAGAGGTCAAAAGATTAGAAGAAAATTTCGTAAACGCATGGAATTTTTTCTTGATGCAGGGGGCTCATGTTATTATGATGATGAGAGCATAGGAAACATCGAGGTGCCCTTGAGGTACAAACATCTACGGAAACAACAGGTACCCAAGGAACTTCCTCCAATAAACACCGATTTTTGTGTCAACAAGAGGATATATCGCATAACACCATCGTCATTACATCGTTTGGGCATATTTTGCATGGATGGCATAAAGGTCTATTACAACAGAGTTACTAAATTGATGGAGTATGTCAGACCCTATTACAGCTAAGCAAAGATTTGATAATATGTTAATGAATGTTAAAATCGATAATTTTGACAACCATATTTTGATAATATGTAAAACCTAAAGAATGAATGTTATATGTTAATGAATGAATGTGAATATGTTAATGAATGAATGTTAGTATGTTATTAATGGATGAATGAATGAATGTTATATTTTATTAATGGATGAATGAATGATTAATGTTATATGATCAAGTATGGGGAATTGAGAGTGACGTGAGGGGGGGGAGAGGCCAAATGAGCTTCCACCGTCATGTGGTTGGCCCTGTTAAGTAGAGAATATTAAACTATTCTTGAAAAAAAGAGAAGCTCAATAAGGTAATACACTTTTCAATATTTCATTATGCTGCACTTTTAAGCTTATGCGATTTTCATTAGTTCTCTTTGCTTCAATATGTTACCCTTTATACTTATTTTACTTTTTAACACATTTCATATGTTACCCTGGATGACAGCTTTTGCAGGGGAATCTATCCACGGATGGATCCCGTGCCTAGGGATATATGAGTTTGGATTAGATAAACTTGGGATGTACTCATGTAGCGCAAAAACAAAAGAGAAGAGTCCAGCCATTTCAACAAAAGAATTGGCTTGAGACTAGTATGTGGTTCAAACTAGGTCTAGGTATGAGGGGTCTAGGAGAGAGCCATGTAACACAGCTGGTATTAAAATCATTAAACATACAAATATTGTAATTATGTGGTTAATGCTAAAATCATCCACAATTCACTATGTGATGAGTAGTTAGTGATGATGTCATGTCATTGTTTGGTAGGTTATTGATTCTGTAGTTTCTCCCAATAATCATCTCTAGTTGCTTACATGCCATTTGATCCATATGAGGGTCACCTTTCAATCTGGGTAGCAATTTTATAGATGATTCTCTTATTTAGTGACCAATGGAATAAGTGAGTGGATGGATTTCTCCTAGTAATCGCCTTTCATCTGCTTCATGCACTGATGATAAAATAATCTCATTGGATAGAATTAATACAGTTATGTATTATATGTTGTTGGTTTGGTTTTTGGTTTGGGTTTAATTGTTATTTTTATTTTCCCAGGTATCATATGAGAAAGCACACACATATTTTGCTAGAGATCCATCACAAAAGTGACCTTCTCTCTCTCTCTCACACACACACACACTTTCTCACTCTCTCACATACACAACTGACCAAAAATAGAGTTTATTGTTTGGAAATCATCAGTTGTTGATTTAATTTCTATTTGAACTCAATTGTAATCAGGTGGGCTTCATACATTGTGGAAACAATACTTATTTTGATTTGTGAGCTTGGTGTGTAGTTCAATGATGGCATCAGCATACATGTATGTTGTCTTTACACTAACTTTTTCCTGTAAAATGTTGAGAACATATTTTACTTTATTCCACTATGAGAGAAGAAGGTAACTATTAGATTTTTTCCCAAGGAGATCTTCACATATTTCAAATTTTACCATAAGTCTTCCATTTTTTCATTCACACCTGTCTCAACTATTAAAACCGATTTTATGATTAATCCTTTCAAATTAGTAGACAATTGTTTACTTTTTGATTAGTTAATGAGAGTTCTTTTAGGGATTCCACAACCTTAAGACACAAATTTGGGTCCCTACTTTCCATGTGTGGGTTTTCAACACTATGCCCATATGCTTTGGGACTTGCATTATTGCAGGGCATGTGAAACGTAACCAACAATTTCTATGGCAGTTTTTTCCCAAGTCCTCATTTTTGGGTCTTCTACCATTGTTCTTATAAGCTATTTACTCACTATATGTATCCAAGACCAATTGTTCACACATTTCAAATTGAAGAGATATAACATATCAGTCAAGCAGTATCTATGTCACCCTAATCATGTTTTATGTTTATATTTGCATGATACAATATATCGACACAACATCTAGCAAGTTTCATCAATAAAAACATTATAGGAATGGCCTACGTGAACAAGGAAGCACATTGTACAATATCGGCATAGGCACATTGCATTCATACCAATCAACAAAAGAAATTGGGCTATATATTTTGATTAAAAAGGAACAAATAGAGAATGTAGCACCACAGGAAATGCATATCAGCATAACTCATGAAAGTTTCCTCGACAAAATACTCATCAGTCATCGGAAGCCTAACAAGTGACAATTCCTATCTCATATACTACTCCAATGAAGATAAAAGGCTTGTATCGGGGACACAATCTTTTTGTTCTACCGATGGCTTATTCAAGAAAGTAAAAGATAGACTCACTTGAGATTTCGACATGAGGTACATCAATATATTTAATTGGAGGAACACATTGATATCAGAACAATAGAAAATGGACTGCCCGATGACACATCTTACACCAATAATATTTAGTTGGGAAAACATGGTATCGACATAATAACCCGGCCAAAATCAACCTCGGATAGAATAACCCCAATTCAAAATAACCCAAGGGAAAAATAACCGGTCATAATAACCCATGGGACGTAACAACATGTGGTCAAAATAACCCATGGAAAAAATAACCCAAGGTCATTTTAGATCAAGCTAGTAAACTAGAAATGACATAAAATAAATAATAAATATGATTGTGAGGCACCATAGAGGCTATTTAGGTCATTTTAAAACCATATATCCATTATATACCCCTTAAATAGCCTTAAAACACCTTTAATATGCTTAAATAACCTATAAAATGATAAATAATTATAAAAATAAAGGCAATTTCGTGGGAATAAGTTGATTATTTTGAAGACACATGGATTGGCAGACTAACTAGAAGAGGCAACAGATGATCACCCAAGTTTCCAATCACAATATGGAATTGCTATTCAGATATTCAAGATGATCTTACCATAACCAATAATACTATTGAGGGATGGCACAAAGGATTTAGTGAATTGCTTCAAGCATTGCACAACTTAGTCTAGAAATTCATCAAGGCAGTGAAAAAAGAACAGTCTCCAAGAGAATAGAATAGAGAAATATATGGTTGGATACATTGGGCAACCAAGCATGAAAAAAATAATTTGAACCAAAAAGAAAGACTAAAAAAAGATTGGTTAATGGTTATGACAACCATGTACACTTAGATTATATAAGAGGTATCAATTATAATCGACACTTTAATTGAAATTTTGAATAATGCCTTTTTAGCAACATACATGAATTTGGCAATTTGTTTTCTTTCATATTCTTACGGGGATATTTTGTCCATGGGTTATTCTCACCATAGGTTATTTTGGCTTGGGTTATTATGATCCTGGGTTATTTTTTCCTTGGGTTATTGTGACCGGGTTATTCTATCCAGGGTTATTTTGGTCAAGCATATGTCCCCAGAACTGGAAACATATCTCAAGTTACACCAATATAGTGGATAAAATAGCACTCATCGATGAAAGTTATAAGCCAATGGAATTAATCAATGGGAGTATCACCTTATCGAAAGTACGTACAACTTAAATCTCGGAGAACTAAGTCTCTATGATAGGATTACATCAGATAAGCTACACCAATAAAGGACGCAAGGAAAGACAAATACTTGTCAGAGTGACTTATATCGAAAGATACATCGACCAAATTATTCATGCAAAGAACAAAACCCATACATATAATTGTGTTAGGGAGGGAAGATGTTTGAATGAATATTTAAAAAAAAAAAACTGCAGGGTTTCATCGCAATTTCGATGAACATAGCCCGACAAACCACAAAAAATTGTGACAAGGTTGTTGTACATGCTATGTAGTTTTTGCCATAATGGCAACGATTGTTTGCTCCACCTCATTGGAAAATGGATGAATGTTTGGTTTTTTTTTTTACGATTTCAAATGGGCGTTATGCAACATTTTGTGATTTTTTGTGTTGATAGATGGACGAAGTTATGTTGATTTTGCTACAAATACCACCAAAATTTTATGTGGCGCTGATCGATGATGCTGGGCTGTGGTTTCGACGTATAAAAATTGGTTGTTAAAGCAATGAAAATCTAGCAACGAAATTTAAATCAGTGTTATGTCGGTAAGTCAACAATGTTTTATCAATATGTCACCAAACATCATTGGAATTTGTAGTCAAATATAGTAGTGATTAATTTTTCATAGGAAGCATCATAAATAACTCCACCACAAGCTACCCAAATATGTTTGTTTCACACCATATAAGAGATTTGATTACGATTTGAAATATCACATATAACAAGTTGATCACCAAGAAAGAACAATACCAACTGTCAAGCATCAAAGTATTTAAATAGGCGGCCACTGCCAAGATTAGCACAAAACCTACAAGTTGTGGAATAAGAACATGTATGGACACGAATACCAAAGACACGTTAGCATTCAAACTGCTTTGAAAATTGAATCTCCAACTAGCATATTCAAGAAATGTGACTATAGTAGCCAAAAATAAAGCCATTAAATTTCCAAGACATTGGGATTCCATAAGTGGTAACAGTCGCAAAGAATTCACATTGGAGGGAGGCTCATTTTTTGGTAGGATGACATTTGAAGTCCCTTTGACATGGTGATAGCAATAGATGATAGGAGATAACGTAAGTCTACGTCGATCAAAGGTCTTCATTGGGCTAATAGGTGGATTTTAGCGAGACTTGGTGGTGAGTCCTTTCAATACTCCGATAAGATGTCAATGTGTCATATCAAAGATACCTATCATTTTTTGTAGGACAATAAATTGAGTCCCTTCAACTTTTTGATAAGCCTTTAATCAGAGAGACAAGCATATTTTGGTAAAACATCAAAGTGAGTCTCTTCGACGACCTGATGGGAACTAAAAAGAACAATACCAACTATTAAGCATCAAAGTGGGTGATCCCACAATAGTGGTTTACAATTTTTGGCCAAACTAGACACTTAAATAATTTTTTTAACTAAATCTTCACTTTTGGGCACCTACAGTGGCTAAACCATGAGGAATTTGAAGATGATGCAAACTAAAGCTTCATGAAATTTTTTCTGTAGATTCTAATTTCAAAATTTGTGAATCGATTGCACTTCTTTTCCATCTCCTCAAAACTAGTTTTTTCTATAAAACAACATTTTAAAAAGTGATCATCAGATAACGATAATTTTTTTTTTCCATGAAGGATAAAAATTATAATTATTTTGAATAGATTTGTAACTCTGAGCATCTAGTGTTTCCACTTGGTTAGATAGTTTTATTGAATTTTTTTCTTTAATCAAGTTTTGTAAGTCAAACCAACTGCATTATTGGCATGACCGCTTAATGCATAACTTTTTACATATCAAAATTCAATTTATTTTTTGTTGGATCAAGAACTTCAATATCTAGTGCAATCATATTTTTCAAAAAAAAAAAAATTGATAATCTCCTATTTTTCCACATGTGCAGAACAGAGAGCTTGATTTTTGGTGAAAAACTTATGTTTAACAAAACTAAAAAAACAAATACATAATAAAACCAAAACATATTAAAATTATATTTGTTGGATAGCTCATTCCAAGGACTACCTAATTCTAGTTAACCAGAAGTTCTCATTTTCAACCTCGAAGCTCAGTGCAATTTTTTGTCAACAAGGTCAAAAAATTAGAAAGGGGTTCACCGAACTGGGATTCGAGTGAACCCCCAAGGGTTTGAGCATACCTGGGTTCATTCTAACCTTGGTTCATAAAGGGGTTTCCAAATTTTTTTGGTCGATTGGTTCGTACATGGATTAAATGGGTTCACTCGAACCCTAGTTCGAGTGAACCCTCTTTTGGTTCATTTGAACCCTCAAGATGAAAAATCTTTTGGCATGGGGGTCACTTTTACAAGTTTTCTTTTCCTCATTTGAATTGTAAACCACTTTTGTGGATTTACCCAAGTATTTAAATAGTTCACCACCAAGATTAGCATAAAACCTGCAAGCTATGGAATAACCACATGTTTGGACATGAATACCAAAGACACGTTAGCATTCAAACTGCTTTGACAATTGAATCTCCAACCAGCATATTCAAGAAATGTGACTATAGTAGCCAAAAACAGAGCTGTTAAATTTCCAAGACATTGGGATTCCATAAGTGGTAACGGATCCAAAAGAGATTGAGGCCATGAAAATTCTCATGTGAACAAAGACTAACATTCCTATTCATAGAAGATCTCAAGGTTTCTATAAAAAAATAGATGGGTTTATTGGCCAAAGAGCCTGCATGACAATTGGCTTCCCTATAGCAATGGTCTACCTGAAATGAAGAGAATTTTTCAAGATGTGATAAGATAGGAAAAAGCAAATAATTCAAATACCAGGAATTTCTCTTTTTGTTCTTGATTGTAGATATCACTACCATAGAATCCTCTTCGAGAATGACATGAGGGATGGAGATTTTTAGTGCCAATTCTATGTCCAGCCTTAACATGTTAAACTCTACAACATTGTTAGTTCCATCTACAAGATGTTCACAAACTACCCCAACAAACTTACCTTTCCAATCTCTTAGCACTACAGCAGTACCAAATTTTCCAGGGTTGCCTTGTGAGACCCCATCAAAGTTGATTTTGATGAACCCACAAGGAACCCACTCAACCAACTCTCTATCGATTTTGGGTTTACTAGATTGAATGGATCTGACTTGTGGGAGTTTAATAAGAGACTAGTTTTTAGTAATGAAGACATCCCACAAAGAAAAAAGATTTTGAACCATGCAATTTTTTGAAAACCCAAGACTGTCACTTTAGAGATAGTAATTTCAATTTTTTGTAACACTTAGGATACCTTTAAAGACTTTTTTTTGGATATTCTATTATTCCTTTCCAACCAAATATTCCAAACTACTATGGAAGGACTGATCTCCCAAATACATGAAAGGGAAGAATTAGGAAAGAGGAGAGGCCAACTGAAAAATGATTTAGAGTTGAGTTGTGTAAACGACTTGACCAACTAAGTTTGTTCAACAACCAAGTCCAACAATTGTGAGCAAAATCACAGCCAATGAGAAGATGATTTGTAGATTCATAAGCTTGGCTACATAAGACACATAGGAATAGAGGTGGTATTCCTAGTGTATCCAAACGTGACCCTATTAGAATTATGTCTTTTAAGGCTAGCCAAGTGAAAGCTTCATCTTTGGGGAGGACACACAGTCCCCAGCATAGTTTGTAAGGCCATGGTTTCAATAGGGTGGTGGAACTTAAAGCATTATAACCATCTTTAACCATGTAGTTACCAAATTTACTTTTATTCCATATAATGGTATCTTTCTTATTGGACAAAAATATATGACCCTTCTTAAGCTCATTTTTGAGAGAAATCTTCATATGAATGGGAATCAAGAGAAAATCAAAATATTCTTAGGCAACAATATCACTATCCCCCAAAATTATATGAAGGTAGTCTTTAACACTATCCTTCCAGAGATCCTTGAGGATAGCCTCAATTTGACCCCAATCCCCTAAGGTTCTGAGAGGCCTGAAACCATTCTAGGCATCATCCCAAAAAAATTCTTTTTCCCCATTATGAACTAACCAAGAGAGATGAGGAAGGATCATTGATCTACAAGAGGAAATAAAATTCCATACTTTTGAGCCTTGAGGAATATTTTTCTAATTGAAAATTCTTTCATTTTCAAGAGATTCAAAGTATTTATGCCTCATTATTTGGCACCACCTTGTCTCAAGTTTAGCATAAATTTTCCATACCATTTTTTCCCCAAAGCTTTATTTTGTAAGAATAAATCTCTCAGCCTCGCCCCACAATGAATTTTTGAATTGCATAAAGAGTTTCATGCCACAAGTGGGATATTTTTCTTTGAAGTAACATTCTCATCCCAAAGGAATTCTCTAAAAGAAATTTGAAGTTCAATACATTTTCCTTGAGGAGGCTTTAATATTGACATCAGATTGATGGGTAAGGAGTGAAGAATTGTTTTGATCATAATTAATTTTCCTGCAAAAGTAAGCCATTTAGATTTCCATTGCATGATCCTATTCCTATTGGACGTTAAACTAATTAATTTGTCCCAGAATTCATGCTTTTCCTTCGCTAAAAAAAGGGGATTCCAAGATATTTACATGGCAAGAAATCACATTGAAAGCCCCAAAAAAAAAAAAAATTGCTTTTCCACCAAAGGGTCAACATTTAAGAAGAAAATTTTAGATTTTTTTGGATTGAATGATTGTCTTGAAAGAGAGCAGTAGTTTGTTATAACTTTTGAATGAAATTGTTATTTAATTCAAAATTCAATTTGTCACATGTGTACTACAATTAAATAATGTTTCTATTATTTAATTAGCCATCTTCCTCTCAAATCAAATAACATCCCAATTTTAAATGAAATTATTATTTAATTCAAAATTCAATTTGCCAGTTGTCTACTATAATTAAATAATGTTTATGTTATTTAATTAGCCATTTTTATCTCAAATCAAAAAAAATTATATTCATTTGATTTCCTCCAACAACCTTTTTTTTTTATGTGTCAATCTCATCAAATCTTATCTCCTATTGTCTCATTCATTCTTTCAATCTTAGCCATTCATTTCTACCTTTTCCCTAACTTTTCCCTAACCCTATTTCATACTACAACTTCCATGCTTAACCATTGATTGGCATATCTCTTTGAAATTAAATCTTAGCCCTTCATCCAATTTTTTGTTTTCTATAAAAGACCTTTATCTTTGTAATTTTGACATACTCACACCTTATGCCATCTAGACATCTACATCTTGAGCTAATATATGCTATTAGTGTGAGACAACTATCTTGAATATTTTTCTAGGCATTGTCATAGACTACTATTGCAGATCCAAATCTGAGGGCAATTATTATATTCAAGAAAAATGGAGAAGGGCAATGGAGGTGAAGCAATGATGGCATGAAGACTTTATAGTAATATTGTTCTATATTTCATGTTTTTATGCTTGTACTCTATTTTTGGTTTAGGGTTAGTTTTTATGCTTTATTACATTAACCTAGAATTTTACACTGGATTACAAGTGCAATTGGTATTTGATGTACGTTATGGTCTACACCAAACCAAACATTTCCCAAGAAATGGGAGTTGAATTAGTTTATGACTAATCTTAGCAAAGAGCACCAAGGAGTAGTGAAGAGAGTCTTTGGTACTTATGGGGCATTATAGAGTATTTTATTTGCTACCATGGTCTCATGTAGCATAATGATGGCACTTGTAGTATATTCAATGAGTACTTGTAGCACTTGGAGATTAAAGAGTTTGTTGATTTGAATAGAATAGAAGAGTGGATAACAAAAGAACTTCCAATGGTTATGTTTTTAAGTTGTTAGGTGGTACAATTAGTTGGATGAGAAAACATGTTGCAATCACTTTATCCACTACAAAAATAGAGTACATATTAGTTACTCATTCTTTAAAGGAGATAATTTGGCTTCAAAGATTATGTTTGAATATTGAATTGAGTCAGTGAGTAGTTTAAAGTGGATGTGACAATCAAAGCACCATCAACTTAGCAAAGAACCCAACTTTTCACACACAAACAAAGCATATAAATGTTTAATATCATTTGTTCATGACATGATGAAGGATGGGAGGGTGATGTTTGAAAAGATCGGTACTCTAATGAATGTTGTAGATGTGTTGACAAATTCTATGAGCATAGAGAAATTCAAGTGGTGTAATGAATTTATGGGCCTCTAAGCCCCTAGCAATTAGTTTACAAATTGTTGAAAGTTATTTTTTTCTCTTGCAAGTTGTCTAACAAATGGGAGAATGTTGGGAAAGGTGTCAACTTTGCACCCCAATGTTTCGTATTTATTATTCATTGTATTCATTGTACTTATTATTTTTCCCACATGAAAAATATTGCACCTTACTTTGAGGTGACACTTTTGGCCACATGTTGAATAAGTTGCAAGAACATCTAAAATCATTAAGGAACTATGGGGTATGGGGGTTACTTATAATGAATTATACAACACATGTAAGAGCATAATTGTAGGGAGTTACATAATAGAGTTGAATTTTGACCAACTCTATGTTGCATATTATGACATATCATAAGGCATCTTTGAATGGGCCAAAATGGAATGTTCGAGTTGGTGAGTTGACTATGACAAATTATGGCAACGTAAGAGAATCTTCTAAGGTTAGCATATTGACTCATAATGAGACTTGTATTAGAACTCAAAGAAATTTGGATGTCATTTTTGGGAGTGATTTCTCCCATGGTTTATGGTTTACCATTTGTGGTTTTTGGATTTGTGTCTTCTATATATTGGTGCCTAGGATGAAGATGTAGTATGGCATGATTTTGTTGAGAGATATGTTGTCAAAAAAAATCCAAACTTGTGTTTGTTGTTCTCTTGTGAAGGCTTGAACATGTTGATGTATTGTAACCAACTTGGTATTGTGAATACATCGGTTCAAGTTTTGGAGGTTGGGTTTTTTTCCCATGATAGACACTAAGTCATTGTGGTATAATATTTTGTGTGTGTATTTTCCTTTGCAATTGCTAGATCATAGTTTGCATGCAATTCTCTCATTGATTAACATAGGAAGTGTTTATGCTATCAACTTCCTTTCATTTCCCATGACTATCTATTACAAGATTTTCTAGTTTAATCATGACCACAACCCTATGTGTAACTCTTGACCTTTGCAAAGTTGGGATGAAAAGAATTACCTCACAATTTGGGGACA
>VDFB02018891.1:0-19902 GCA_007258455.2 Sequoia sempervirens | reverse complement strand
TGATAGTCACATCCACAAAGCCTAGAAAGTTATAGATTCTTGGGACATGCCCAAAAATTAGAAAACATTGCAATAATAGAAATAAAAAATTATGCCACTAAGTGGACATAACAGTGCCAATAGAGGGTGGTGGGTCTTTATCATTTGATTTTCCCTATACAATAGTGAGGTTGGTCTTTATCATTTTATTTTCCCTGAACAATAGTGAGGTTTAGAGTGACATGAAGGGGAGCCCAAAAATAATCATCTTTCTCATTCTCTTTATCTTTATCTTCACAATGAGGTAAAATTACTAGATCCAATCATGGCAGCCACTTAGAGGTATCATTGGTCCAAATAAGACTACCTACAAAAGAATCACCAAAAGGAAACCAAAAAGCTCCACTTCCACCCCATTCTACTCCTCCAGAAGGCCACCCTAGGTCAAGTTGTGGAGGAGAGGTTGCTCACCTATGAAGGTGAGATCCACAATGAGGAGGAGCCTAAGAATGGGGGAAAAAATTATGGTGGATCCACTTCACTACTGGCCCTATGAAGGTGATCAAGCCTAAGAGGAAGTGGGATACATGGGCACATGAGCCATAGTGCAAGGGGAATTACCCTAGTGATATAGAAGATCTTGAAGGTGATAAAATTCAAGTGCAACTTTGCTTGTTTGTACTTGAATCTACAAACAAATAGTAGAGAAAATAATGGCATTAGAATATAAAGAAATAAATTTATCAATTTGGTTGTGAGAAAAAATGCATACATTTCTATCTATAATGGTGGAAAAAATATCGCTCTACATTTTCACACTTAATTTGGGAATGAGTAACACTAAAATGAACTTGATGTTGCTATGATCTAGTGTTGTAATGTGTTTTACACATTCACATTGGATTTAGGGCCCTTTTAAGCTAAATTAACCTAATTTTTCAATAATTTAATATTGTAAAGTGTATTTATTTACACATTCACATTAATTTTTGGGCCCTTTTACATTTGTGACCTTCATATCATAATTAATAAGCCCCTAAGACCTTATATTATCAATCCCAAGGAATATCTCAATCAAAATATTGACAAGATCAACAAATACACTTAATTTTCTAGCTCCCTGATATTTTCTCCACTTGAAAAGGCTTGGTGGGAACCATATGCCACCTATGGTGTATGAGTCCCATCTAGATGGGACCTATACCCCATAAGTTCTGTATGAGTCCCAATTAGCCCCTTTTTAGGGTTTTGAGCAAGATATTTGGGTTTTAACTTCAAATTTCATGAATATCAGCATCTAGGATCTAATAACAATAGGTTGCGTGGATGTCATATATAAATAAGGTCTCAAATAATTATTTCAACTAAGCATTCATGATATCAACCTAAGCCATGAAGACTTAAGCATTCCAAGACTTCACAAGAGCATCAATAGAGTTTACAAGAGCCTTTCTAAGGCATTCAAGGGTAGAATTCTTCATCATTCGCTACAAAAATTCTAGATCCATCATCATGTCAAGGTCATCAAGCATGTTATTGAGCTACTATTGTAATGTAGCATTGAAGATCCATTTACAAGCATTGTTTCATATCAAAGTTCAAGATCAAGATCTACATTCTACATGGCCACTTCATGTTAGATTATTTATTTACATATCATGAAATCATTCAAGGTATCATTTTTTATCTCAAGGTTTAATTGCCTAACTAGTGTTTGACTAAGGAAAACCCTTATTTTCCAACAATCAATTATCTTTTCTCTCTCCCTACATGTGTGATTGTAGATCTAGGTGTCTTGTGATCTTGAATATACTTTGAAGATTAGGTTGAAAGGTTGAAGAAAGTCATAAAGTTGTTACAAGGTTTCTAGCTTCATAGAAAGTCACCTACAGGTTGCAAATCAGGGTTTCTAACTCAAAAAAAATTGTGGAAGGAAGAGTAGAGATTAGAGACCTGATTCAAATCTCGACCCTCTAAAAATTAGAGTGGAACTAATACACCAATTGTGGTGTATCAGTCTCAGTACAACACATTTTTAGGTTTCATGAGATTCAAATCGTACACTATCAGATTCCAGCTTTGGCACAAAAACCCTAGTCTGGGACTAAATCACAAAGACTAGAGTATGAGTCCTAGTGGGCATAAAAAAACAAAAATTTCAAGGTTTTGATGCTTGTCTTGACCTCATCACTCTCCCAGGTGCACCTCTGTTCATTTCTAGTTTGATATTCTACATTTCTATTTCATTTTCAAGGTCATCTAGTTAGGTTTTCCATGGTACGTTGCATGATTCATTCATCTCTTGTCTTTCCAATCCCTATCTTGGTGGTGAGACCTCCTTTAGTCTATAATCACACCCTAGGGTACCTCATTGCAATATGTCTTTCCCACTTGCTATATTTGGATTGAGATCTCTAAGGTTTCCTTGAGTGTAACAAGTGTGAAATAAGAACTCCACCATTGTGCTCCATCTCGTCAAAGGTGGGGCAACCTATTTTCATTGTTAAACTATCTTTCCAAATATTGAAGAGGATTTCCACCTTGAAATTTTTCCAAATCTAAATATACTTAATGAGGACTCTAGGAGAGTCTCCCAAAAAAATCCATATGCCAAGAGAAAGGCTTCGCTGAAATGGCTAAAAGAAATCATGAATTCATTTCCACAACTGTTGAGCTTTGATGGAAAACTAGAAGAGATGCTTAAATGACTCATCATGTCCATAAAAAGGGAAATGAGGGTAATGGACCCCCAAGTGAGAAGCTCAAGACCCCATCGGTAGGCCTTGAAAAAGAATACACAAAGAAAAGTTTGTGAGCTTAGGCTCAATTAATGGAAAACCACCTAGAAGAAAATATTTTGCACACCAAGGCTTAGTGGAACGAATACCCATTTTATGAATCATATTAGCTAGAATGACACTCACCAGGCCATCAAAGGTTTCATAGTCATTGTTCTTTTAGTGTAGGAAAAAGTGTCCCTTTTTCACACATAATTTGGGAAATATTAATTTGCTAATAGGATATATGTGTAAAATTTGGTCAAAATTTTCATCAACCTTCCCAATTTTTAATCCTTTCGGCATTGGGCTCCTGGTCAAAAAAAAGGTGGTAGATGTTTTTTGATTTTTTAATTAAAAGCATTTGGCATGCTGATAGAGAATTCTAATGAAATTAAATGCTAGATGGCATCAACATTAATTGTTGTATGGTTTGTGTGTAGTGGCTATGGTTGTAAGTAACACTTTCCATTTAAAACCTCAAAAAATATAGAGAATGTTTGCACAATTTTTGATAAGGCATTGTTGTGTGTCTTTCTATGGCTTTACCTTCTATCAGAGCTATGAGTGAGGAGGGAAAGCTTCTGTGAAGGTGAAAGTTCAAATATCCATTGTAGAATTTTTGTGAAGGTGTTTGGAGATTATTTTGTGTTTTCTACACGAGGTGATGGTTGCAAAAACAATACAAAAGTGTTGGTTGTGATAATTCTTTTCTAATTTTTTGTAGGAATTGGAGAAAGAAGGGAGTAGAGAGAAAGCAAGCAGGAAGAGGTGCATTTGAAGGAAGTAGGAAGAGGTGTGGGAAGAGGTGCATGTTGAAAAATCCCTTTCTAGAGTATTTTGAAAATAGTTTATGTTATTTTCCATAGGGCATTGTTGATTGTTGTTCTCTAGATTAGGCTATAATGTTTGATTTATAGTTTTTGTGTAGTCGTGATGGTTGGAAGTGACTATTGTTTGTTTTTCTATTGCGTTGGTATTGTGAATTCTTGTGTTTTTTGGGTTTTTTCATTTGGGTCACTATTGAAACCAATATTGTTTCATGTATGGTTAACATTTTTTGGTGAAGGTTTTGAATCAGTTTGTTATTGTGATTTTTTGTGTTTTGTGGTTTTTCCATCTAGGTCAGCTTTGAAACCAATATTGTTTCATTTATGGCTTATGTTTTATGGCAATGGTTGTAGTGCAATAAAATAGTTATTGTTGTTTTCCATAAGGCATTGTTGATTGTTCTTCTATAGCTTACACTATATTGTTTCATATATGGTTTCCATTTTGTGGCAATGGTTGCAACACAATGAAATAGTTAATGTTATACAGTTATGTTTTCCATAAGGAAGTGTTTATTCTTGTTCTCTAGCTTAGGCTATCTTGTTTCCTTTTCGATAAGGTTCTATTGAAAACATATTGTATTGTTTGGTGAAACCAATATTGTTTAATTTATGGTTCAACTTTTGTGGGGATGGTTTTGCATGGGTTTGTTACTATGAATTTTTGTGTTTTGTAGGTTTTCCCATCTAGGTCACTTTTCATACCATTGTTGTTTCATTTATGGCTTTCATTTTGTGGCGATGGTTGCAATGCAATGAAATAGTTAATGTTGTGCAATTCATATTTTTTTGCATAAGGCATTGTTGATTGTTCTCTAGATTAAGCTATATTGTTTCATTTATGGCTTATGTTTTGTGTCAATGGTTGTAATATAGTAAAATAGTAAATGCTATAAAGTTTTTTTTTTTTTTCCATAGGGCATTGTTCAGTGTTGTTCTCTAGCTTTGGCTATATTGTTTCATATTTGATTCATAATACAATAGTAAATGTTATAGTGTTTATGTTGTTACTGTGAATTCTTGTGTTTTGTGGGTTTTTTCATCTAGGTCAGTGTTGAAACCAATAGTTTTTCATTTATGGTTCTAGTTTTGTGGTGAAGGTTTTGAATCAGTTTGTTACTATGAGTTTTTGTGTTTTTTGGGTTTTTCCATCTAAGTCATTGTTGAAACCAATATTGTTTCATTTATGGCCTTTTTTTTGTGGTGATGGTTGTAATGCAATAAAATAGTTAATGTTATATAGTTTATGTTTTTTTCCATAAGGCATTGTTGATTGTTTTTCTCTAGGTTAGGCTATATTGTTTCATTTATGGTTTCCATTTTGTGGTGATGGTTGTAATGCAATGAAATAGTTAATGTTATACGGTTTGTGTTGCTTTCCATAAGACAGTTTTGATTGTTATTCTCTAGCTTAGGCTATATTGTTTCCTTTTCAATAAGGTGTTGTTGAAAAAAGACTATATTATTTGATTTATGGTTCTCCTTTTGTGGCAATGGTTTTGCATGGGCTTGTTACTATGATTTTTTATGTTTTGTGGGTTTTCCCATCTAGGTCGCTATTGATACCAATATTGTTTCATTTATGGCTTCCATTTTGTGGCGATGGTTGCAATGCAGTAAAATAGTTAATGTTATGCAATTCCTGTTGTTTTGCATAAGGAATCGTTGATTGTTGTTCTCTAGCTTAGGCTATATTATTTCATTTATGGCTTCCATTTTGTGTCAATGGTTGTAACACATTAAAATAGTTAATGTTATAGAGTTTATGTTATTTTTCATAGGGCATTGTTGAGTGTTGTTCTCTAGATTTGGCTATATTGTTTCATATTTGATTCTCAATACAATGGTAAATGTTATAGAGTTTATGTAGTTATCCATAAGGCAATGTTGGATGTTGGTCTATAGTTTTGGCTATATTATTTCCTTTTCGATAAGGTGTTGTTAAAAAAAGGAATTTCCTAGGTTGCTTTTGAAACCATTATTGTTTCATTTAAGGTGTGAGTGTGTATGTCTGTATATGCATTTTCTACATGTAACTTTGAGGTCATGCATTTATCTATATATAGATATGTCCATTTTCTAATATCAATATAGTTATTTTCATCTTGTCTGGTTTGATTTCCACATAATCTTATATATCCACAATTTTTGTTTGATGTTTTGAATGTTTATATGTATGTATGGGTGTGTATGTGTGTATATGCTCATTTTTTATAAGGTTTTGTTCAACAAAGAATTTTCTAGGTTGTTGTTGAAACCATTATTGTTTGATTTAAGGCTTCCATTTTGTGGTGATGGTTGCAACGCTATACAGTTTATGTTGTTTTCCATAGGGTATTGTTAACCATTGTTCTCTAGCTTTGGCTATATTGTTTCATTTTTGATACACAATTAAATAGTGAATGGTATAGAGTTTATTTTGTTATCTGTAAGGAATTATCAACTGTTGTTTTGTAGCTTTGGCTATATTGATTCATTATTTTTAAGGCACTCTCAAAACCAATATATTTTCATTTATGCTTTCGATGTGGTGCTAATGGTTACAAGGAAATTATTTAACATATTTTGTTGTCAGGATTTTTTTTTCCCCACTTCCATGTGTTTGTTGTGAATTATTTTGTTTCATTTAAGGATTCCATTTTGTGGTGATGGTTGCAACGCTATATAGTTTATGTTGTTTTCAATAAGGCATTGTTGAATATTGTTCTCTAGCTTTGGCTATATTGTTTCATTTTTTATATGTAGTTAAATAGTGTGTGTTATAGAGTTTATATTGTTATCCATAAGGCATTGTCAATTTTTTTTTTGTAGCTTTGGCTATATTGTTTCATTTATGCTTTCCATGTGGTGCTAATGGTTGCAAAGAAGTTTAATAGATTATGTTGTCAAAAACAAAATTTCCTCCCTTGCATGTGTTTTTTGTTGTGAACTCTTTTTTTTGTGGTTATGCCTATCTAATCCACTATTTAAAAAAAAATATTGTGCTATTGGCTTGTTCTATTTTATTGGGAATAGCTTCATTAGAATAAAACATCCTATCCAAATTTATGCATGAGCTAATGCATTAAAAAAATTAATATTTTAATGTTTTTCCATTGCAACTAATTGTGGTGCATGAAAATTTAGCACCTAAATGCATCATACCTTTGATTTTCATTGAATGTATTGAATGAGGAATGTCTATGAACTTCAACATATAATAGTATGGTTATGTGCCAATAAAAAACAATTAATTCATGATAACTTCATCACAATCAATAACCAACAAATAATAAATGTGATCCCATGTCATGTCTAATTCTAACAAAGTAACAAATTTAAAACATTCATCAATACCTTCTCTATTTATTGATATATGAAGAACGGTCTTCTTTCGATGGTCATCAAGAAAAAATATTTCTAAGTTTTGAAGATAGCATGGTCTAATGTTCTTCTTTCATTGTTTTTTATAAATATGTACAAATTGGAAAAAATCCAATGCACCATAAATTCATCATTTTATAAGGGGAAACCCTCATACATGGGATGTGAGAATATAAAATATAGAGAATCTAGACCTTGTTGACTGTGAATGTTTTGTTTACCTATCTAAATAATGTTTCATGATTCATACGATACGTAATTTGCATAACAAGATGCTAAGGGTCAAAGATTTAATCATAGAGTTTGAGAATAAGGACTATAAGGTCCAATCAAAAAGATATTATTAGTTTTACTTATAATAATATTTTCATGATTCAATTATTGCATAATAGAATGACTGAAAGGTACATACCTATTTCTCTTATTGATTGATATGTTTCATTTCAGTTTTCTAGACCTTAAATTTAAAACTTGTCAAAGTCATAAAAAAAATTATGCTATTTTGTGGAAGGCCTACATACATTTTCCACCAGCGTATTCAATGGTAATATCAATGTTTTGTATTACACTTAATATACAAGTTGTCATACATATGAATGTTTTCTACATTTAATTTCACAAATATGCATATCTACACATAGGGAAATTTAAATGGCACACAACAAAAGAAGGAAAAACATCATAAACTATATAACATTAACTATTTTATTATGTTGCAACCATCACCACAAAATGAATGTGATAAATGAAAAAATATTAAAACTATTTATTTTATTTTGTGGTAGGCCTACATACATTGTGCACAAGTGTATTCAATGGCGATATCAATGTTTTTTATTACTTAATATATAGGCTATCATACATATGAATGTTTTCTACATCTCATTTCACAAATATACATATCTGCACATAGGGAAAATTAAATGGTAAACAACAAAAGAAGGAAAAAAAACATAAATTGTATAATAGTCACTATTTTTATTGCATTGCAACCATCACAAGAAAACAAAGGCCATAAATGAAACAATATTGGTTACAACAACAACCTAGATGGAAAAATCCACAACACACAAAAATTCATAGTAACAAACCCATGCAAAACCATCACCACCAAATGTAAACCAAGCAAAAAGATACATTGGAAACCACTATCACCAATGGTGAAATCGATGTTTCTTATTGCACTTAATATAGTTTGGCAAGCTCATAGAAAAGGCCAGTGAAATTAAAATGGTTGTTGGCTTCAACATTAATTGTTGTATGCTTTTTGTGTAGTGGCGATGGTTGCAAAGTATGAAAATAGTTCATGTTATTCTCAATAAGGCATTAGTGGTTGTTGGCTTGTGGATTTAGCAATACTACTCCTCCATGCATATGCACATACAAATGCATTATAGACACATATATCTACACACATTTGTATGAACATGTTGTATGCACTCAAAAAATTTAATTGCATGCATATATGTTTATGCATATGCATATGTAGATGTATACATGCAAACAAAAATGTCCACAAGTATATATAAGAATAGTTGCAAATACTGATACATGTGTTGAATAGGGCGATTGAACTTGTGCCTTTATAAAAGCTTGACATCTTGGCTCAGAGCTTTGATAGTAGGAAAATCCATAGAACAACACCCAACAATTCCTTATTTAAAATTATGCAGACTTTCACTACATTTTCTAAGGTTTAAAATGGTAGGTGTTATTACAACCATCACAACTACACAAAAACCATACACCAATTAATGTTGATGCCACAATGGTGAGATTTTGTACAACCATCGCCACTACATGGAAACCATGCAACAATTAATGTTGATGCTAGAACAATGAGCTTCTATGAAGGTGCAAGTTCAATCACCTATTGTTGAGCTTTTGTGAAGATGGTTGGAGATAAATTTTTTTCCATGGGGTGATGGTTGCAAAATAAATACAAAAGTCTCTTCTTTGATAAATTTTCCCCCAAAAAATGAAACAGAACAAAAGAAGGGATTCTCTCCATCGTACCATATTGTGTCATGGAGCCTAATAGAATGTCACCAAACACCTGAGCAAGTACATACATTCTCCACCATTGTGATCATTAGTAAAACCATTGATCCTTATTGCACTTAATATGGAAACAATCTGCACCACACACAAACCATAAATGAAATAATATGGAATTCAATAGTGTCATAGACAACAATGGAATTCATAGTAAATTGCCAAAAAATGTGAACCATAAATAAAAAAAATATTGGTTTCAACAATGACCTAGATGGAAAACCCACACAAAAGAGAAGAATTCATAGTAACAAACCCATGCACGGAGAAAAATTATTTTTCCCAAAAGTACCTTATCAAAAATGAAACAATATAACCAAAGCTAGAGAAAAATAACCATCAACACCTTATGGAAAACAACATAGACTGTATAACATTAATTATTTTATTTAATTACAGTCATCACTACAAAACAATAGATACATACATATCTGCATGTAGGGAATGATAGGTTGTATTTTAAATGTTATATGGAACATTGATGTCACAATTGATCACAATTATGAACAATGCCTTATTTTGTTGTGTTTCACTTTATTTCACCTATCTACAGATATGTATGTATGCCATAGTAGATGGAAACAACATTGATACATACTGATACATTCTTCGAATGATAAGCTATATTTTAAGTGTTATATGAAACATTGATGCCACCATTGATCGCAGTGATGGACAATGTATTTTCCCTATGTCTAGATATGCATGTATGTCATAGTAGATGCAAAAAACATTGATACATACTAATCCCTATGCTTATTTTGTTGGGACATTCTTGGAATGATGAGTTGTATTGTAAGTGTTATATGTAACATTAATGCCACCATTGATCGCAGTGATGGACAATGTATATTCTTGGTTGGGTTTTACCAGAGCATAGACTATTTTCAAAATGATCTACAAAGGGTTTTCCAAATGTTCCCTTTTTATATTATTTTTTTTCCCTCACATTGTTAATGTCTCTACAAAAAAATGAAACATAATAAATTTGTAACAAAAAATATGGAATAGAGCTTGTCAGCCTTTGTTTCTTTAATTGAACATTTGACCTTTGTGTTGTTGTGGCATAAAGCTCATAGTCAGCCACTAGCATTGGAGCTCTCAATTTTTTAAAGAGTAGCCTCTCCCCAGGCTACTGGACAACCCTTTGGCACCAATGTTGTAAGTTGGTTCCTTATTTTGGTTTTGCTGCTAATAATTGTATTGTCTCTTTGTCATGTGCATTTAATGAACTATGAAAATGCTTGGTTTCAATTAGTGTTCCTTGTCATATATAATCTAACTTATTTATATTTGAGCGATTTATGTGGTCTTTACCTTTTAATTTAGTAGCCATTTGGGAGTAGCTTATGTTTTAGGAAAAAATGGTTCCAGTTTTGAGATGTTTCAACATTGCCATGTTCTTCCTTGTTTATATTCAGTAAAAATCTAATTTTGTTTTCTTCTTGCTCAAATTTTCCCTCCTTTCATATTCATCTATTATATGCACTTTTGTAGTCAGTGTGATCTTGTAACCATGTATAGTTATCTATGTGCCTACATATCATATGCCAATAATTGGTTCATTTTGTGCTACCTCTTTCCCTAATTTTTTCTTTTAGAGTCATGCTCTCCTTTTAGAGTCATGCTGCAGTTCTCAACATCCCATTGCTTTCGATTAGTTGATCAAATCTACCAGTGAAAAAAAAAGAAGTGTAGGTGACACCGTTGATAACATATTGAGCAATCATTATACCAGAAGACTCGTATTGCAACATATAAAGCTATTTAGATGGAATATATCATAAGCTTGTTGTAGCCTCATTAAAATTATTGGCCAAAATCTCACCCATGTGGACTTGCATCTTTAGCTGCAACAAATACTGGAAATCACAATCATCCACATTTGTTAGGCATTTAGGGAAATTTCATATATTTTTTGCAGAGTATTCACACTTTTCTTGCATTGTCTACCATTGGCCTATAAGAGACATGCATCATAACAAAATGCATAAATTTCAATATATTTCACTATTTCCTTGATAATTATTTTTGAGTGCATACAATATCTCTAGGATGGTTGTTCGGCTGGAGCCTCCACTCTTCCTCGGCTAAGGTTTGGATTAATCTCTTTGATTCCTAAAATCAATTATTTTCTATTGATCATGCTTCGCAAAGATTCTCACCTTGGAAAAAATCTTGGTGTGAATTCAATTACCTAACAGATAAGTTAAGGAAGTGCAGAACGATGCTAAGACTCTAATCATTTTCTTTTTCCTTCATTGTCCTTTGTTTCAAGCATTACTTGGGGAAAATTTTATGCTTCTTGAAATGGCTTGGGTTTCCCCTACTACGATCGAAGAATTTTTCTTGCAATGGAAAGCTCCATCAAAAAACCCTTTTGTGTGTAGGATCTGGTCTTTTGTTCTACCTTTTGTATCATGGAATATTTGGAAGGAAGGGAACAACAGAGTGTTTAGGGAAAAAGAGAAGTCGGAGGGGGACTTGTATGAAAAAATTGTCAGGGCTATAAAGGAAAATTTATCTTTAATCCCTAGAAAAATGGTTAACAAAGCTACTTGGTCTCCTTTTGATATTGCCACTGTTGAAAAGTGGAATTAAAAATTAGTAGCTTTAAATGTCCCCACGCCGGACTTTTTTTGGAGGGAGAATGCTAGATGGACTTTGCCACCTTTGAGGTGGTTGAAAGTCAATTTTGATGGTGCTGCTAAAGGCAACCCTAGGAAAGCTAGCAGTGGGTGTGTTTTAAGGGACAATATGGGCGCTTTTATTGTGGCTTTTGCTATGGGCATCGACACCCAAACTAATCATGTTGCAGAAGCTGTTGGGGCTTATCACGCGGTTAACTTGGCTTTTAAGATGAATGCGAAATGTCTTTGGTTGGAGGGTGATTCTAAGAATATAATAAATTGCATTCTTGGGCTTACCCCTCCTTCGTGGACCATCAAAAAGTGGATTGAAGATACGATTGCCTTATTAAGTAAATTCAACAAAGTGAAAGTGTCCCACACCTACAGAGAAGCCAATAAGGTGGCTAATTAATTTTCCAATGAAGGGGTTAAGAAGGGCTGAGAAAACACGTGGAGGAAGAATGATTACCTCCATTCTAAGGTGAAAGCGCTAATTTATTATGATTCAATGCATGGAAGAGAAGTTTTTCTTCGCCATGATGAAGCGGATAAAGTTTAGGTATGTTGATTTCATTAGATTTGATGGGACCGACGTCATTCTCCTTTTCAAGAAGAGTTTTCGGCACGCTTTCTGGGTGTTTGATAAAATATGCTTAAACATGACCCAAAGCAACTATAGGGTGTGGTATAACAGAGCTTGGAAGATGGGGGGAGAGAGAAAACGTGTTAAGCCGAGCCACTTTCAAGAGCACAGAAAGAATGCTAAAGCCTGGGAAAAATTTGAAAAGGGAGGTTTAGTCCCGTTTTTGGAAAAGCTCCATGGTACTGACGAGATGGTGCTGGACTATTTCCCCAAAAATTGGAAAAATGGTGAGATAGTGTTGTTTGGTAGGAGTGTTAAGCTGAATGAGAAAATCATTGGTGAAATTACTAGTCTTTCAATTGAGGGTGTGAAATTTTACAGGGACCGTTGGTTCTTTGATGAAGTGATCATTAGATTTCCTAAAAAATATAAGGAAAAGGCTAAGCTGGTCAAGGTTGCCAATAGCTACTTTGATGTGGAGTCCATTAAATCAATCTGGAGGAAAGTTTTAAGAGTCATTATGGAGTACATCATGGTTGATGGGCGCTTCACCAGGGCATATGGTTATCACTTTTCCATTTTGAACCACTTTCGTCACAAGGTTCGTATCTATTTTCCTTTTTATTTATTTTCTTCTCTAAAGAATTGCCTTGATGATGTTGAAAGAAACCCTAGGCGGAATGCTATTGTTCACCCTGGTCTTGTCAGGCTCATCTTTGAGCATTATCAAAATTTACCTGCTTTGCCTAAAACTGTTGATGTTGGAGATTTGGATGATGAGGATACAGAGAGTAGCAGGGAGAATGATCCCCTGGCCCCTCTTGCTTTTGCCACTGTTGGGTCTAAAACCACTATTTTCCAGTCCCTTTCTTACCCAAATGTCCTTTTGGGTTCAGCTCCACCTTCTGGTCCTAATCTGTAACCCCCGCCTGATTGCCCTAACTCGGGTTCTGCTTCGTCATCTTGTCCTAATCCTCAGCAGTCTCCTGGTTTCCCTACCCCAGGTTGGGTTTCTAGTTTTAAAGGTACCTCAGTTACGAAATTGGTCTCGTACTCTAGGAATTCTTTGGAAATTCATTCTGATAAACCTAGCGTCAGTAATGAGTTGGCCCCTAGTGCCCCCACATCTAGAAGACTTGTGAATGCCCCTAAAAACTCCCCTAATTAGGGCGAAAGTATTTATGCCCTGAATAACCTCATGCCTTAGGACATTATGATTGTGGCAGAAAAAAGTACTGATGGCCTGGTCACTATTCTTAAGTGGACCCAGAAGGATGTTTGTGATTTGATTGGCCGTAATAGAGATCTTAGCAGCAGAGTCATGGAACTGGAGTAGAAGATAAGCTGGAATTGTAATGAGAATAAGGGATAGGACACCCCCTTAACAGGGAAAAGACAACAGGTGTAGGAGGAAAGATTGACTAGGTTGGAGAGCAAAATGTCCAAGATTGGCTAAAATATCAGGGCCACTTTGGAGAATAATTATAAAATTGCCAAGAACAATGCTATCATCATCAATGCTATGGTGGAAAAGTTAGAGAAAAATCAAAAGGGCACGCTGGTTGTGGACTTGGATGCGAACAAAGGTTGTAGCAGTTCTGTTGCTGAAGGGATTCCGACTCAAACCTAGGCTAATATGAAGAGGAAGGCCCCTACTTCTCCACACATGGTTCAAATCCTCAAGCAGGGGTTACAGGATATGAGTGAAGCTGAAAAGGAAGCCGAGGAGTTGATGAACACCTTGGAGTAGTGCTACTGTGGTTGTTTCTGGCTTTTCGGTGGTCCTTTTTTTGGACCTTGTTGTCTCTTTTTGCTGTCATTTCCTTTTTGGGACAGCGGTCTTTTTGTTCAAACTTTTAATGCTCTATCTTTGTATGTTTTAACTTTATGGTTTCAGGTCCCTATAAAACCTATTTTTTACTTTTCAAAAACATATACATTTTATGTTTAAAAAGAACATATAATTAAATGTGAGAAATAGTTACCTATAGCTGAACCCTTGGAGATTGAGGAGGTTTTAGATGAGAAGATGGTTAAAAAGACAAGAGGTAAAGAATATTTTTAGTATTTAGTTAAATGGAAAGGTCAACTAGTTGAAGATGTTGCATGGATGACAACTTTAGAATTAACCAAGTATGGTAGTAGTATTTATGAACTCATGGCTAGGAGAACATGAAGAAGTCTTTCTTCTTGGGTAGTCTGATGCAGGTGTAGTATCTTTTTTGTTTTATTCTAATATTTCTAGATAAAATAATGAGAGGTTGTAAGTTCCTTACAATCCTCTGAATCAATTTGTTTCAAATAGAAGATACAAAGTTAAAGGAATTGTAGGGATTGTCATTTTAGTTTTCTAAATAGAATGAATTTGTTTGGATTAGTTTTAGGCTTAACTTAGCCTATTATTCAATATAAAATATAGGCCATATTGTAGACTAACGACAAGGAGAGTTCTTGTGAAAATAGAATAATATGTACAAAAATCTCATTAATTAGAATATTTTATAGCCATATTCTTTACAAATTTTCTAGATGTTTGTGTCTAATAATGTCGCTTGAATTTCTTAAACAAGTTTAAAGTTTTTGTTCTATTCATTTCTCTATCACAATGTAAGATCTAATACTCAAAATAAATGATAAAAATGTATAGGAGATGGACTGTATTGAATCCTTTTTGGATATTCCACATAATATTCATTAGTAAAAATTATTAGTCGACAACCTTTTAGTTTTTATGTCTAATGTCCCTAAATACAATTTAGTTTATAATCTTTTTGGTCAAAACTATCCTTTATATCATAACATATGTAAATAAATCTATCATGTCACATTACAACCTAACCTATCTAGCATACTAAAACATAGATTTTTGGAAACCTAAATGCTACTCTTACACTTCTAGGGTTTTTCACCTAAAAGGAGAGAGATTAGGTCCCAAAATGCTTATGTAACACTCAAATTAGGATATGCACAATGTGATATGATGTAAATGAACTTAAATAAATGCAATTGATTAATTAAAATGAACTAAAATGAATGCAAAAGTGCAATTTAACCTATGTTTGAAAACACATGATGATATGCAAACAACTATGTAAATGAGGAAATTTTGTAGAACATAAAGTATAGGGGTAAATCTAAGTTCACCTAAATGAAATGTGAAGATTATGGAGTTTCTTGGATGTTGATAAAATTCACTGATTTTTCATAGTGGGAATCATTCACCTAGGTTGGCGAATCAGTCCACCTAATAGTGAAAAACTATCAAGAGTTGGTTTCTATCTATCAAGATCTGAAATCTAATAGAACTCAACTTTCTAGTTCTAAGGTGGGACTCATTTTCTATAGGTGGTGAATCAGTCCTCTCCCAAATTTATAAAAACCCAAGGAACAACTCTGCAACACCAGATCTAGGAATGTTTGTTTGTCAGGTTGTCAAAGTCAAACTACAAAAAATGGACAAATAACTCTTTCCAAGCTTGAAATTGACTTATGTTGAATTGAAGCACCTAGTTGACATAAAAATAAATCTTCAACACCTTATAACCTGTCAAATCTACAAACAAAATGTTGTAAATACACAAGCAAAAGGGGAAAAATGATTAGGGGTTAATGAATAGGGGTTTGCCTTGGTCAAACACCACTTTTGGTGACTAAATCCTTAAACATATAATGAAATGCAAGGGAAAGATAAAGTAATAACATGCAAATGATATCAAATCACCTAACCCTTGATCTTGTAAGTCTGAAGTAATGTCAATGGTAGCTTCAAAGTGCTTGAATTGATGATGTAAAATGCTTGAGATTGCTTGAATGTGTTAGGAGATTGAATACTTGAGTGAGGAATTGTAAAATGAGGTGAAAATCACTTATTTATACAATTATTGTGCCTTACTATCTATTCATACCTCATCATAGACCGACATCAAGTGTTTTTGAATAAAATCCTAAAAGGAAATTTGAAATATTTTGAATTTGGGGCCAAGGGGGATTCATTCACCACCCATGACGAATGGGTCCCACCTAGGACCTAAATACAAGTGTCAGGAATAATTTTGTATTTAATGTTATTTGTCAGGATAACACTCAAAAATACACTTAATTAAGTCATATGAGGGCATAAGGAGAAAAAATAAAGCATGAGAAAGGTGTAAATAAGGGGACGTGCATAGAAAAAGTGCAAAATATTGTTACAAGACTTTACAATAGTTCAAAATAGGACTTGATGAGTAAAAAGGCGAATTTTAGGTGAAATGTATTAAATAAAGTTTAGAAGAATGTAGAAATGTCCTACAACACTTCACAACACCTTTAGAAGATGTCATTCTTTGAATTTTCATACCTAAATAATCATTTTCAAGCATGTTGCAACATAAAATCAAAGAAACATAGTTCCAACACCATGAAACAAGACCTAAAAGGCCATGAAAATGACAAAGGGGCATTTTTCTACATCACACATAAACCAGAAAATTTGTATCCATCATTAATCCATTTCACCATCCCTAGTAAACAACATATCAAAGAAGCTTCAACATATGCAAAGGCTAAGGGTTAAATCAAGGAAAAATTACATCAACAGGTTAAGTTGAGGGTGGTGGAAGAAAATTCAAAAATCAAAATCAAAAACCACATAACCTTGAACTAGATAGATCAAATAAATAACAATAATACTAATGAAACATAGATTATGAAGTGATTCAAAAGGAAGAAGGAGAGCAAAGGATTCAAAGAAAACAAAGAACACAAATATGAGCTTAAAGCAATTATCACAAACCTCAAGGAAGAAAATGGTAGATGACCATTCGAATTCCATAGAGCTCTACATACCGACCTCCTTTCCACGGTAATAAATGCATCATATTTCAAATAATATTTGGAAATTGGGTAGTTAAATACATAATTTGACCCAAACACATAAGGGAAAGCTAAACATAGGGTTTAGGTTTTATGGTTTAGGCTTAGACTATAAAATTAAACTAATACTCACACTAAAGTAATAAGATGTTAAAAAGGGATCAATTACCCAAATATTAAAGAGATATGATGTCATTAAATCTAGAGGATGTTGTAGCCCCTAGATTCAAGGTCATGTGGCAAGACAATATAGGGATAAAGTAACACATGTATATAAGGTACAACACATCATATCAAAAATGAAGCATACATTATGAAAACACAAAACACAACATAACAAAAACATAATAGAAAGACAAAAATACAATACAATACAAAAAAAATAATGAAATCATAACACAAACATGAAAAGGAGGTATGAAAATCATGGAATAGTAGGGTTTGCATTAATATTACTAGGATCCATACCCGAAGTGTTCATTAATCACAATCTAAACAATTTTGTTATTTTCTAGTTGATCCATGAACCAAAGCACAACAAGCTAGTCAATTATGATATCCACTAGGAAAAAAATTTCACAATAGAAAATGTAAAACACACAAGGACAAGTGGAGTATAAAATTCACTAGGTGTGTCCTCATGTAAACCATACATGGAATAATAATCCCAATAGTTCTAATAAGGTGCTAAAAAAGATTAAAATAACAAGCTAATGCATCAGTAAGTAGAACACATGCGAGCAAAGTGACACACATAATATAATTCATGCCCCAACATTAACCTAATTTATAACACAAACTATGAGCAATTGCATTTAAAGTAGACTAAGACAATACATGCAACATAAAATACCACGAGTTCTTATTGGAAAACCCTATGCCAATGATATGTTCCCAATAAGATTTACTCATTACAAGGGGTTTCTCCCAAGATAGAGCCACTTAAAATACACAAGATGTCATGTAAGGGATCCATAAATTTAGTGTTAGTATAGACCATAGATAATATGTAATACGATTATTCTTGGAATCAACATCATTTCCTAGATACTCATGGTATCACAAACACAATAGAGGAATGAGACATTAATCCAAAAAAATAAAATTTAAAGTCGACATTGAAGATATGTAAATGTCTCAATGCAATGCATAATCCCGAAAAGGAAAACACAAGTCAAAAATTTGTTCATGATATAAAGAGGCATATAGGTATAAATAGAAAAAATATCATAAGAAATTTGTTTCCTTTACATGTCCTTATAACAATGGGAACAACAAGGGTTACCCAAAGAAAACTAACAAACATAAATACACATCAAGTGACACAATGTGGGAGATTGAATCATGTGCAAGAAAATACACAAAAGTACAACACATATGAGTTGATCTATAGAAAATTGTCTACATCCCAATCTTTCTCATCGTAAATAAAAGATAGAAAATATGCTAAAGCGAATACAAAAAGTGTTATAAAAATAATAATACCAGGTTCAAAATATGGTGGATCACTCTTAGAAAGAGGATCATCATGGTTGGGCCCCCATTTCAATTCATTGATTTAGAAAATATAAGGTCTAGTTCATTATAATATCCTTTTTTCTTTTCTATCTTATCTTCTTCTTCTTCACTATACAAATTTATCACAATAGACTATTCATGATAAATATGATCATGATTAATTTTGTTCATATGATACTTTCATTCTTTTCTTGGACTATGATAAGTAAGTTTAAATTGCATGGTTTGGTGAGGATGGTGGTGTTGAGTCAAGTGAAGACAAGGATGGATGGGAGGCAAATAACTCAATAGAGCTAGTTTGGATTAGTTATTGGTCATTAGGTAAGTTTTTATTCCTTTTATCTAGTTTTTGAGTGATGGTAGGATATCTACATTTATGCTCCTTTGCACCTCTTTTTCTTTGCACATGGGTTGTATCTTGGGAAGGGTTAATAGAAGGATTCCCCATCATAGGTATCTTTTATTTCTTTCAATGAGGAAAGCAATGGACTATTTTAGGTTGGGAAAACAATATTTTCTTAGGTATATAGTCTTTCTTTTCTTTTTAAAGCACAAAGGTAATTATGTGATTTTCTCATAGTCATTTATAGGATATCAAAGGTGGAACCACTACATACTAGGTCGATGAGGGAGGATACTTGATTTAGAATTGTTTTAACTACTAACATAGGCGTACGAGAGACATCCATTAAAGTTAGTATATTGGGGAACCTCAACTGCGATATTACTAATAGATAATTCAACTATAGGCTTATGATATAAAGGGTTTCAGGTCCCTTCAAAACCTATTTTTTTCTATTAATAAAAACATAATAAATATTATCTTCATGCATAATCATATTTAAATTACATTCATCCCTTAAATTTTTGCATCATTTTCCATCTTTCATTTGATATTTCTTTCTTTATCTTTTGTTATTTTGAGAGATCACACGTGTAGTTTGCACATGGATAACATCTAGAGGTGACATAAATCAATCAGTCATTTCACCTTTTTTTCTTAATTTCCATTTCTTACTCTACAAGGGCATATCATCATTATCATCCTCATATTTTCTATTTTTTCTTCTCAAATACTTGTATTTTGTTTGAAGCATTGTCACTTCATACATTTTCACCTCTCATACTATGGTAATCTCATTTCCCATTGTTAAATATTTCAAGTGACAGGACTTCAAAGAGTCCTTCACTAGTTAACTTGGATACCCTCTTCAAAAAGATAAATGTTTGTAATCTTAAACTTTGCATTACAATTTTTCTATCTTCCACTAATCTATCTAGACCTCATTTGTTAGAACCAACAACATCCTATG
>VDFB02018890.1:0-10789 GCA_007258455.2 Sequoia sempervirens | reverse complement strand
CTGAAGAGCAACAAGTGGGAACTATCATTGCAAATCTTGATGGGCCCTTGGCCTTCCACCTCAAAGTGCAAAACATCACCACTTACGACCAATTGATCCCTAGGGCGCCCAATATCGAACGAGCCCTTGCCACACAGGGAGAAACTTCATCATATCAAGAAGGCCGCTCATCATCCAATTATCATGACAAACCACGAACATGGGCAAAGAATCGTAATGTAACCAACGATGGTGTCGTTGATGCCAAGGTTGTCATTAGTGCCCCACGGAAGAACAATCCACCATCCCAACAACAACAACACCAAAATACCAATCAAAGCAATCGACAAGTCAATACTGTGGTCCAACCATCCCATAACCAAAACACAAACAACACTGATAATCAAGGAGAACCACAGCGAAACAAGTTCTTCCCCAAACGAAAATACACACTCCTTAGGGAACCTGCTGAAGCAATCATGAAAAGATTGGTAGATGAAAAATTGATAACGGTCCCTACACATAATAATTATCAAGAACCATCGGTCAAGCCACCATGGTATAATGAGAATTATCTTTGTGACTTCCACAAACTCAAGGGACACACGACAAACAACTGCATGAGGCTCAAAAATCTAATTCAAGACCTCATAGATGACAAAATCATAGATGTGGAAGCACCATCAGGAAACAAAGATCTCAAGAGTTACACGAATCCGATGCCGAATCATGGCAACAAAGGAAACAAAGATCAAGACAAAGGAAAAGGGGCTTATAAAAATGTCAACCACACATACGAGGGTGTTGTTGCTTGTTTAGATGAGTTTTGTGGAGTCATCACCATCAAAGGGGCCCAAGCCGATTGTGGAGTCACCACAAGAGGTGGAAAGGTTACCATTGCAGCACCATCCCAACCAAGCAGAAATTCCACATCCAATCCAAGGTCTAACCCTAGTGGCTATAATGTCTTGGATCAATTGAAAAGAACCCCTGCACATATCTCCATCATGGAGTTACTCAAAATCTCATCTGCACACAAAAAGATTCTAGAAGAAGCTTTGGCGTCATCTACTGTCCCCGCAGATCTAGATACAGAACAATTCCAAGCTATGGTCGCAAGTATCACCACACCTAACATTCTTACATTTTCTGAACAAGATTTCCCCACACAACCATCTCACAACCGTGCACTTCATCTGGAGGTGTACGTAAATAAAAAGAAAGTCAAGAGAGTCTTGGTGGATGGAGGTGCAGGCTTAAATATTTGCTCCTTAAAGCTTCTAAAGAATTTGAACATTTCAGAGGATTCAATTGACAAAGGAAAAGGCATCACAATAAGAGCATATGATGACCAGGAAAGGGTATCCCAAGGCACCATTCAGCTTCCTGTCCAGGTTGGACCCACCATCATGCAAACCAACTGTCAGGTCTTGGACCTCGATTTACCATACAATATTCTCCTAGGGAAACCATGGATACATGCAATGCAAGTTGTAGCTTCAACCTTTCATCAATGTGTGAAATTCACACATGAAGGTCAAGAGGTTACTATCCATGGAGATCCTGAGCCATTTGCTTACTGCAAAAATCTAGAGGCAAAATACTACAAGATCCCGCAAGTACCCAAGAATGATGAAGGCCCATCAACACCTTACGTGGATCCCGCCACTCTCACTTCTGTGACAGAGACACCCCCCACCCCCGCCATCCCCGCCTTTTCTGATATCAAAGTCATAATACAAGATGATGGTTGTGGAAACTATTCAATGCCTAAGAATGCTTTTGTAGTAGGAGAGCTACCACAATCTCCTAGATCAAGAGGACGACCACAATCACAAGAAGCTTCAACATCTCAAGGATCCTATGAACGAAACCCCACCTTCACAAGTGCAGGAGATCTTGGTCAGGAAACATTAGAGGGGGACCTATCTCATCTCCTTTATCGAGATGATATACCAGCAGTTGAATTGCCTATGGACGAACGAAACAGAGGTATGAAGATGATGCTCTTGATGGGCTATAACCGGAACCAAGGGTTAGGCCAAGATAATAATGGGCGTGTAATACCCATTATACCTGAGAAGCAAATAAAAAATCTTGGCATTGGTCATCCTACTCCTAAGGTAACTGTACTTGGTCGAGGTGCCCATGGTAGACGGAACGAACGCCTCCTCAGGAATCCGTAGCTACTCCACAATCCTCCATGACTTTAGGAATGCCCACTGATTTAACTGAGTCACCAAAAATAGGATTACCTTTGCTGTTTGAGGATACTAACGTCCTTATGATTAGCACCTTATCTTATGAGTCTGAAAACCAAAGCAATGAAATCCGATTAGTCTATCCCCAACTGATTGATTACGACCAACGAGGACCACCAATTCTTGACATGGTTGAAAATGATGAGGCGCTCTCAGAATTCATGGGACTTAGGGATGACATTCCATGTGGGGATCATAAGGCAGGTTTTATCATAGAGCTGGATACACATGCATACTATGGAGAAACGATTGAATCCCTCAGTCGCAAAAATAAAAAATTGAGAATAATCTCCAAGTCCTTGAGTGAAAACCACCTTGTGGCACTCTCCGACTCTGAAAAAGTAAAAAGAAAGGATGCATCCAATGGTGAAAACCTCTCTGAGGCGCCTGAGGATGGGGGATTCAATCTTCCTCTTACAGCTATACACCAAGAAAAGTCAGCTATGCTAGCAGAAAAGTGCAACCCCATCAATCTGGGAACACAAGAAACTCCTCATATTACATTCTACGCTGAGTCATTATTATGCAAAGAACGAGAGGAGTTGGCTACCTTCTTAAAGGAGAGGAAGATAAACTTTGCATGGACCTATGCTGATATGCCAGGATTGGATCCAAAGGTAGTTGTTCATCACTTGGCAGTCTATCCCGAAGCTAAACCTGTAAAACAGAAGTTGAGAAAGATGCACCCACAGATTGCTCTATTAGTCAAGATGGAACTCCAGAAACTACTAGATGCGGGATTCATACGAACAATCGCCTACCCTGAGTGGGTCTCCAATCTAGTACCGGTTTCAAAACCAACTGGGGGCATAAGAATCTGTACGGACTTTAGGGACTTGAACAAGGCTTGCCCAAAAGATGATTTTCCATTGCCTAACATTGATATGATTGTAGACATGACTGCAGGGCATGAAATTATTTCCTTGATGGATGGATTTTCAGGCTATAATCAGATAAGAATTGCAGAGGAAGACCAACATAAAACATCTTTCACTTGTCCTTGGGGAACATACTACTGGAACGTAATGCCATTTGGCTTAAAGAACGCTGGGGCCACATACCAAAGGGCCATGACACTAATATTCCATGACATGATCCAAAAAACAGTTGAGGACTATGTCGATGACATCTTGGGAAAATCCAAAAAGAGGAAGGATCATATATCAGTCTTGAGTGCTATCTTTGACAGACTAGAAGAATACAAGGTTCGTTTGAATCCCAAGAAGTGTGTCTTTGGCGTACAATCAGGAAAGTTGTTGGGCTACATAGTGTCAATGAGAGGCATTGAGATTGATCCGGCAAAGGTGAAAGCAATACTTGAAATGGAAGCTCCTAGGACATTGAAACAACTGAGAGGTCTCCAAGGCAGGCTTCAGTCAATTCGCAGGTTCATAGCACAATTAGCAGACAAACAAATCCCTTACTCTCACCTACTCCACCAGGGGGTAACGTACAAATGGGATGACAAATGTGAACAAGCCTTCAACAAAATCAAGGAATATCTGTTAACACCTCCAGTACTAAGGCCTCCAATTCAGAACAAACCATTGATCCTTTATATCTCAGCAACTGCAGCAGCCCTTGGTGCTCTCCTAGCACAACATGATGAAAATGGAACAGAAAGAGCCATCTACTACATCAGTCGTACAATGGTGGGCCATGAGTTAAACTATACATTCATTGAAAAAGCTTGCCTAGCAGTGGTGTTTGCATCCCAAAAATTCAGACACTACATGTTGGCACACAAGATCAAACTCATAGCTAAAATTGATCCCTTAAAGTATCTTCTTTCAAAGGCAATGCTTACGGGAAGAATGGCTAAGTGGGTAATGATATTATCAGAATATGACATTGAGTATGTGGAGCACAAGGCAATCAAGGGACAGGTCATTGCAGACCAGCTGGCAGATGCACCTATCTATGCGGAGAACCCACTTGTTTCAGAATTTCCAGATGAATCCATTTTCAACATTGACATAGCTACTCATTGGAAACTATACTTTGATGGCTCCTACACACAACATGGGTTAGGAGCTGGTATCTTCTTCATCACTCCACAAGGGGATTGTATACCAAGATCATACAAACTAGCATTCCCTTGTACCAACAACATTGTAGAATATGAGGCTTTAACTATAGGTCTCAGGATAGCAGTACAATGGAACATTATGGCATTGAAGGTATATGGAGATTCACAGCTTATCATAAATCAAGTGAACAATGAGTACCAAACAAAGGATGATAAGCTAACTCCATACAAAAGGCTAGTGGAAAATCTCAAGGAATATTTTGTTGACATCACATTTGAGCAAGTACCAAGAACCAACAACAGAGCAGCAGACGCAATGGCAACTATTGGAGTACTCTTAGAGATCCCTCAAAATGTTCCAAAATACAACTTCTTGGTAGAGCAGCTTCTCGTACCAGCATTCAAGGTACCAGAGTTAGAATTTGTGGGCAAAATCGTTGGTCCAAATGATCAATGGTACCAAGACATTTACACATACCTTAGGATAGGTATCATTCCTGTTGATTTGCGTTCAAGCCTTAGACGAACCTTTATCAAGAAAGCATCTCGTTTTGTCATTTTAGGAGAAACCCTTTATCGCAGAAGCATAGAAGGAACCTTACTAAGATGTCTTAACCCTGAGGAGGCTTCGGCTGCCCTAACTGAGGTGCACAACGACATCTGTGGTTCTCATTTGAGTGGCATGACCTTGTCTAAGAAATTGCTGAGGAGTGAGTATTACTGGCCTACCATGGATAGAGAGGCACATGAATACGTCAAGAAGTGTCTACAGTGTCAGCAACACGGGGACCTCATCCATGCTCCAGCTCAAGAGCTTCATCCAATCATCACACCATGGCCCTTTTCACAATGGGGACTCGATCTCATTGGGAAAATCACACCCACCTCATCCAACGGCCACAAATTCATTATAACTGCAACTGAGTACTTCACCAAGTGGGTTGAAGCCATACCTATGACCTACATACCAAGAAAGCAGATCTCAAAGTTCATCCTGAACTATCTCATATGCCACTATGGTGTTCCACAAGCTATTATCTCAGATAATGGGACACCATTCAAAAATCAAGAAGTCCGTGACCTATGTGATAAATTCAAAATCCAACATCGCTTTTCCACCCCATACTATCCCCAAGGCAATGGCCAAGCAGAAGCTACAAATAAAACCATCCTCAAAATCCTTAAGAAAATAGTCAATGACGCAGGTCGTGACTGGCATTTGCAGCTTAATCCTGCCCTTTGGGCTTACCGAACCAGCATCCGTACACCCACTGGTGCCACACCATTTTCCTTGGTCTACGGATCAGAGGCCATCTTTCCCATTGAGATCGAGTTACCATCCCTCAGAGTATCATTTCAAAACCTCATCACGGACGAGGAGTATCGAGTTTCAAGACTGAACGAGCTGGAACTATTGGATGAGCGACGTCTGGATGCTTTAAACCATCTACAAGTGTATTAGAATAGGCTCAAAAGGAGCTACAACAAGAAAATTAGAAGCAGAACTTTCCAGGTTGGAGAATTGGTGCTAAAAGAGAATCAGAAGAATGTCTTGAACCCAAATGGCAAGGGCAAGTTTGAACCCAACTGGCTGGGACCCTTTGTCATCACAGCAAGCTACAAATCTGGGGCATATCAGTTATCAACACCCGAAGGGGAACCCCTACAGGAGCCAATGAATAGCTCCCATCTCAAAAAGTTTTATGCCTAAATCTTTTAAGGTATAGAACCAAAAAATCCAAAAAATCATAAAAAGTCCTGAAAAAATGGTTACTTCGGTGAAAACCTGGCAAACAGGCATCTTGGTGACAACAAAAAATAAAAATAAATCAAAAAATCAAGAAAACAGTAAAGAGAAAAAATCGTCCTCTAGTGAAAACCACTTCGGTGGCACTTTGGGCAAGTACCTTGGTGAAAAATGTCATGATTCACTCACCCATCGCATATCATCACATTTCACCCTTCCACCCGCATCTGCACCATAGCTTGGTCTTGCATTTGTGTCATAATTCCTCCTAGAGCTACTCGGCCCACTTAAAAGGTCAGTTTGTCCTGCCTATATTGGATTAGTCTATCGCCTCATGCTGGGGCACGTTCTCATCGGATCGGATTCGTGTATGATCTTAAAGGTCTGGAAAATCAGAAAATCCAAAAACATCAAAACATCAGAAAATCCAAAAACATTCAAAACATATCAAAATCCAAAAACAGGTCAAAAATTCATTCAAAAGTCAAAAATAGAGTCGTCTTGTCGAACTACGTTGTCTCTGAGCTTGAACGTAGGCAAGGTTGATCTTTGATTATCCCCCGAGACATTTAGGTCAGTCCTATAGAAGTCTGTCATAATAAACTGACATTTCATCATGTATATCTTCATTTGTAAATCGGTCAAGTTGTCAGGTGAACTACGTGGTCTCTGCGTGTATAACATAGGCAAGGCTAATCTGTGGATCAGCCCCCGAGGCCCCTAGGATAGGTCTTTAGGTTAGTATCTTGGTCAAAATCTTAGAAAATATCAAAAACATTGGAAAATTGAAAATCAAAACATTGGAAAATCTCAAAAATACCAAAAACAGCCTCAAAACATTGCAAAACTCCAAAAAATCCAAATATTTGAAAAAAATCCATCCACCTCATCTTGCTTACACTCGCAATAATCAATCATCCATAATAAATCGTCATCACCCTCAACCTTTGGTAAAACAGTCAGAAACGAGTCTAGCAGTCAAACGTGAAAACCTAAACTGTCAAAATCTCAAGTATAGGTCTATCAGCAAGCAAGTTGGTCAACTCTTTTCTTATCAATGGCATATAAATCATAAATCAATTTCATCATTGTTTGATAAAATCTTGTCCTAGGATCCGTTCCGACAATGGGCACTTTTATCAAACCAACCACTTTGGGTAAACAAAACGACGTGTCATTAACATGTCCTAGGATCCGTTCCGACAATGGACATTATCTTTTGGCAATAAGTTTCGACTCCCATCTTTCGAAACATCATTTCTCTCTGCTAACGGTATGAAGAACATTAGTTTGTTTGCTCACTTACTTTATCTTGTTTGATTTATCTCATTGTGCTCATTCCAAGGACCTCTCGATGATGTCCGAACGAAGGATTTAGAGAGATAGGAATGGGGCAACGATCATTATCTTTTGTCTGCTGTGCTTGTTGGATATCTTTGTAATATAACCTTGGTCATGCGTGCTTTTGTTTAGTCTATAGCAAGGGTGTTTTAAGTTTCTTGTTGACCACATAGAAAGGCTCGCCTTCCTATGTTTTGGTCTGAGATATTTGAAATATCTGAACTATTTTCTAGACAGGGTTTCGTATGTCAGGTGTGAACAAGAATACTCCTATCCGATTTGTCGAGTCAAAGTCCATCACACTAGGTACAACGCCATCCTGGTTCTCGATACCTTGATGCATCGTACTGCGTGTATTATCAAACATAAGGAAATCTGCCCTTTGAAAATCCCAACTCCACGGCAAGTAGTCATCACCATTTGCATGATCATCTCATTCTTTCATTCTTCTATCACATTCTTCTATCTTTACTAACATTTCTATCCCAATTGGTACATGAAGCTACCCACAGCTAATGAATGTCCATTCATCTACATCAACCACTCCTCTCACATTTTATCGCGATTTTGATTGGCAATTGGCATTCCCATTCAACATCTCGAGGGGGCAATATACCAGTGCAATTCTTCTCACTGGGGCAATAGTGGGGCATTCGAAAAATCAGAATTTTTTTGATTTTGATCATGACAAGATCATTCTTTGAATCAATGCAACAAGTACATTGCTTCAAAGAGGGGCAAAATGTAGACATGCAAAATGTACAAGTTGACATTGCGCATCTAACTTTGATCTACTAACATCGTTTCTTCCTAAATCATCCCTCGGTCTAACTGTTTAATCAAATTCCCCTATCTGATTAAATTCATCAATATTCGTCTCTTAATTAAATAAATTATTTTGTCTAATTAAGTCACTTTCCCTTGTTAATTAAATCAATTCATTTGATCTAATTATCCCTATTTAATTAAATAATCAATTTATTTGATTAAATCTCTAAAGTCTATATGTTAAATTAAATAAATTAAAACCTTATTTAATTTAATTTACCATCCCTTTTAATTAAATAAATCAAAATCTTTATTTAATTAGCCTCTTATCATATTCCTCTCTTTTTGATTTAAATTAATCCAAAAATCTAAATCAAATTGTCAAATCAGCTAAATATCCCCTTAAATTAATCAAATCATTAATTTAATCCTAATCACTCAAATCCTCTAGATTTTGCAACTTGCACAATTAAATCATTTATTTGATTTAATAATTCCTATTTTCATTCAAAAAAGGCATCTAAGTGGGAATATTCCTCAAATTTGAAATCTCCCCCCAAAAGGACTTGTCCATCCAACAAAGCATTTAAAGCTCTTACATTGTCTCTTACATGTCTCCCACTTGGCATTTAACTCATTTTTTCATCCCCCCTAAACATGTCATCTCATCAAATTCAAATTTCAAACTTGCACAATCCTCAAAACTTGCTCAACCTTCATCCTCTCACATGTTGACAAGTGGCATTATATCATTGGTTGAATCTTTGTCCCACATTGATCAAATTTGTACATCTCTTCAACTTATCATTCTATAAATACAATGCTTCACCATTCATTTTATCATCCACATCTCAAGCAAAGTTACCATGCTAAAATACTTAGCAATTCTCATCCATCTCATTGAATCATAGCTAAGTTTTTTTGCAGATTTTAAGCTTGGAGCACACGTTCAAAGTCTTCATCAAGTGGATCAATCATCTTCAATCAACATTTGCATTCAAGGAGTTGGGAAAGGGCAAATATCCACACACCTATTTGCACCAATTCCCTCAAGAGATCAAGAGTTTGCTTGCATTAGATAGGATTTAATTGTTTCATTTGTGTTCTTCATTTTCATTTCTTATCTTTTTCAAATTTCAAATGGATTTCTTGAGGAATCATTGGTTTCTAATCTTGTGTTTGATCTAATTGTTTGCATGTTTATTGTGTTTTTGCAAGGTATAGATTCAAATGGTTCACACTATGTACTATCCTTCCACCTCATATACACATCACCCTTTTAAGCCACATCACATGCCACATGTCAAGATGTGAGGGATTGTGTGTTCTCAACTCACCTTAGCCCTACATCTTGATATTGGTGGCTCAATTTTGGCCATCCATTTCCCTAAAAGAATTCCAAATTCTCTATAAATACCCCCTCTTTTCTCTCATTTGGAGAAGATCATGCATTGTAGCCAAACAATTGCAAAATTTTCCTAGAATCCATACTTAGCCATTTTCATGCTTGCACCCACTTGCATCCATCTTCATATCATCATCTAGCTTGGATCTCTTGCCATCCAAGGAGCATACAACACCAAAAATTGAGGGGCCAACCAAAGGATCGATTTGAGACAAGGTATAATGTTCCATTTTGTTGTCTTTATTTTGGCTTGAATCCAACTAGGCCAATCTTGAGGTGTAGGTTATTTTTAGTGTTATCTTGTACTCTCTTGTTTGCTGCTCGTATTCTAGCACCCAATTTCAACCTATCACAGGTAAGATACTAACATTATTTCATCACAAATGAAAAGTACTTCCAACCATCTTATGAAATGCTTCAAGAATGTAAACAATTTTATATATCCAAAGATGAAAAGTAATTTTATCCAATCTATGAAAATATTTAAGAATGTAAACAATTTGTATCCAAAAATGAAAAACACTTTTATCAAACTTATGCAAAACTTCATGAGTGTAAACATCGTGTATTCAAAAGTGAAAAGTACTTTTATCCATATTATGAAGAGTTTTTGAAATGGGAACATTTTCAGATCTGATCATTTTTTCTACTAAAATGATTTAGGAAGAATTGAAAAATGACTACCCTAACTTGATTTTTGACCTAGATGCATAAAATAGGTGGTCCTAAAACTTTCCAAACTAATACTATAGGTTAAGAACATGCTTAGGAAGTATAGAAACATGTTTTCTAATGTTTTAAAAGGTAGTCATAAGCATGATCTAGGACTAAATCGCACAGAGGGGTGTATGAGTCCTAGTTAGGGTTTTTCAAGGATTCAAATGTTGATAAATAGTCAACACAAAATACCTAGAAATCAAGCAAAACCACCTGTACTATGACTAAACTTCCCAGAGGGATGTATGAGTCCTAGATTAGGGTTTTGACACTAATTTCAACAAATTCTAATTGAATGTTTGGTTTTCTAGTTTGAATGATGTCTAGAATAATTGCAATTACATATTTCAAGTGAAATTCAATGATGCAAGATGAAAAAATGCAACCTATATGCACTTTCACTAATGCAATATTTTGAAACACTAGATGCAAATTAACTAATGAGAGACCTAATGCAAATTTAATGTAAGCTAGATCTAGGATTACGATGTACTCCAAATCATAAAATAAGGTGTTCTAAAGGATAGGTTCACCAAAATTAA
>VDFB02018888.1:0-19482 GCA_007258455.2 Sequoia sempervirens | reverse complement strand
CTTGCAATCATAGGAATTAGGAAAGGGCCAATTTTCACATCAAATTGGCACCAATTCCCCCATGGGATCAAGAGCTTGCTTTTCTTATTAGGATTTTATCTTGTTTAGTCATCTGCATTGTGTTCAATATTTTCTTCCTAATTTGGGTTTGCAAATGGATTTCATGGGGAATCCTTGTTTTGGCTTGCATTTCATGTTTTAACTTGTTTGTTCTCTTTGTTTTGTAGGTACCAAGGTTGGGGTTCACACAGTAATCGCAACAATGAAACTACCCAAAAATCTATCATTCTAATTCAAATAATAGATAACCCACCAGCAAACTACTTAGCAAAAGAAGAATAAATCCACACACCATAACTCAAATATTATGTATGCATGAAATTCACCATTGTCTTTCTATATTGAAATAAATCTATCATCCTCCACTGACTACAAAGATGACCAACAAAGACTTGCAACTCAACAAATTGAACCAAGTTGGGGGATCGAGAAGTTATGAAAATTTAGAACTTTGTGACAAGGTTATAAAACTTAGAGGACTGGACACTAAACTTGTTTTTCTCCCTTATTTTAAGTCTATCATCTCTCCAACTGTAACATTTTACATGAATTATTAATGAAATATAATAAATGATCTTTCAATAATCTTATTTCTCATTATGCATTTATGTATGTTTTAATTCTAGCTCTGGCTTAATGAACCAAATAAAGTACCTTGATTATAGCATGAACTCATATAATTGTTTACTGGATTTGATAAGTAGTCATGCAAATTGAGTATTGATGTGTGAATTGTAATACAATTTCAGTAAGATTATAGATGCCTAGAAGTAAAATCACCTTATAGTTCATATTTTGATTATGTTAAAAGTAAAACTTGAACATGTACTCAACGGTTCATCACTCAACTCAATGCTTAATAACATATTAACAATAGTATTAGTATCATATACAACAATGAACATCAACAATTGTTTAAAGTGTATCTAGTAGTTGAAACCACTACTAGACTTTTGTTGGAAACACAAGGGAGAACAACTAAGAGGGGGAGGTGAATCAATTGTCACCGAATTTCAAACTTATTAAACTCATTAATCCTTATTCTTAGATCTCATCAATTTCAATGAAAGCATGAATCAACAACACATCAAAAACACACATAACACCAATATTTTTTACGTGGAAACCCTGTTAGGGGACAAAACCATGGTGGAGGTCAGTCCACAAGATTATACCTTGTTAAAAGCACAAGAAGAATAAATGGGGATTGCAAATTCATTCAAGTACACTACTTAGAACTCATTGCTCAATTACAAAGGAATACAAACTATCTTATAGAAATATGCAAATTATAACCATCTGTATTTTGAACTAAGAAAATAGCATCTATCAATGCATGATTATAGTTTCGCTTAAGCACATGAACACTTCACTCTTCTTCACTCTTCTTCACACTTTGCTCTACCTTCGAATGATTAGGACATTATTTGAACATATCAAGCACAAGGACACCTTTGGGATTAGTTTAATTTGAATAAATAATCACTCTTATATATCCACAACATGAAATTATATTGCTACAAGTTGGCCACAAAGAAATAATATAATGAATATAAACTGTCAACCCAAAGCAATAGATAATTTTCAATGCAAATTGACTAAGGGTGGAAACAACATAGTGAATACCCAAATCAACATCTCCAACACAAAACCAATTCACTTAATTTCTCCTCAAAGATCCACAACATGCTTCAACACCTTGTTAGCCAAGAACATGAAAAACATGAACACTCAAGAGAAAATCCTAGATCACGAGCACAATGATCAATGTGGATGTGCAACATAGATAGAGCATGATCTAGAAACATCCTCAATCATCATGAATCACATGAGAATCATCTGTAGCAATTGAACTAAATGGAATCACATAATCTTTATTTGGGAACATAGAATGAATTAACAGAAAAACTATCAAAATACAAATCTTCATAACTCAATTAAATCTTCATGCAGATCTTTGAAACTCAATGTTGATAAACTAGATATACTCAACAAAAATCCCTTTAGTCCAAAACCTCTGATAAAAAAATGCATGGAACTAACTGACTGAAAGAACATCACTTCACCACTGACAACCTGCAACTCATTCCATTACAAATTTCTTAATATCCTCGACATATACAACTTCTAATGCACTAATGCTAATAGTGTTGACATAAATGACAACCACATATTAGCAACATAACCACAACATCCAACAATCTCAGTCTTTGGCATTGATGGAAACACATGATGTGAAAAACACCATCAATGCAAGTAACTCTTAACACCTACTTCCCCTTAGGTTATGACTCTTTTTCTCCTAAACTCTTTCACATGATCTTCTCCCCACAAGGCTCTTTTCATCAGATAATCACCAGTTTTTCACAATACTCTTCTCCCTTTGACATCAATGATAGATTTCTAAGCTCCACAAAAACTCTAAACCACATATTTGAGCATTTGAGCATCTAAACATTTGAACCATCTGACTAATCCCCCTGACTAGCAACCACCACAACATTAATCCAAATCAAGATATGATTATGAAATGCATAGATTGATGCAATGCATTGCTTTGCATTTTTTTTTTATTAGGTGGGTAATTTCCCCTAACTTCCCTCTGAGATAGTCAAAATTATCCTTAGGCAATGGCTTTGTAAAGATATATACAATCTACTCCTTAGTAGGAAAATACTCCAATCTTACTTCCTTTCACTTACCTTTTTCTCTCAAAAAGTGAAACTTGATAGATATATGCTTGGTTTTTGAATGCAACACCAGATTCTTAGAAATGTTAATGGCAATTGAATTATCAAAAAATATACCAATAGGCTCATCATATACAACTATAATATCCTTCAGCATCTGCTTCATCCATAATACTTGAGTACTATTGTTAGCAACAACAATGTATTCTACCTCTACAGTAGATAAAGAAATGGAAATTTTCTTTTTACTCAACCATGAGATTAGATTCTTACCCAATAAAAATGCCCCACCACTAGTACTTTTCTTTTCATTGGCATCTCCTACCCAATCAACATCAGCAAAGGAACTCAAAGCAAGATCATCATCTTTACCATACCATAGACCAAATTCAGTTGTCCCTTTCAAGTATCTAAAAATTCTCTTCACAATAGTCACATGAGATTCCTTAGGATCGGCTTGAAATCTAGCAACAATACATACAAAATTCATGATATCAAGTCTATTTTGATTCAAATAGAGCAATCCACCAATCATTGATCTGTATCTAGTTTTATTTTCCTTTAGAGAATCATATTTTGTTATCAACTTGCATTTGGTAACCATAGGTGTACCAACTGGCTTTGAATCTTCCATACCAAATTTCTTCAACAATTCTTTCACATTCTTGGACTGACATATAAAGATCCCTTTATCTAACTAAGTAATTTGCAATCCCAAAAGGAATTTCATCTATCTAATCATTGACATCTCAAATTCACTTTGCATCTCATTAGCAAACTTCATGCACAAACTATCATCTCCTCCAAAAATGATATCATCAACAAAAACTTCCAAAATCAAATCTTTATCATCATTCTTGAAATAAAAATTAATATCATCAGTACATTTGTTAAATCCAAGCTTCAACAAATATTTATCCAATCTGGCATACCAAGCTCTAGGGCCTTTCTTAAGTCCATACAATGCTTTCTTCAACCAACAAACCATATGTCCTCGATCATTCAATTGAAATCCATTAGGTTTCTCAACATATACCTCTTCTTCTAGTTCACCATTTAGAAAAGAAGACTTGATGTCCATCTAATAAACATTGTAGTCTTTGTAAGCAACATAAGCAAGAAACAATCTTACAACATGAATTCTACAAACAGGGGAAATTTTCTCTTCAAAATCAATTCCTTCCATTTGAGAATATCCCTTGCAAACTATTCTTGCTTTGTTTCTAACCACTTCACCTTGCTCATTCATTTTTTTCTAAAGACCCATTAAGTTCCAATTACATTTTTATCCTTAGGTCTAGGAACAAGAATCCATGTATCTTTTTTTCTCAATTTTCTATAGCTCTTCTTTTATTGCTTCAACCCAATGTTCATCTTTGCATGCGTCACTCACACTAGTAGGCTTAGTAATTGAAATCAAGCTATATTCTTCTACAATTCTTCTCCTAGTCTAAACACCTTTATTCTTATCACCAATAATTTGATCTTCTGAATGATTCGATCTTGCATACCTTAGATTCTTAGAACGTTCTTAAATTTCAAGCTCTTCTAATCTCTCTTTTGTTCTTTCTATTGATCTTCTTGATTCATCAAATTGATTTGCAATTGATTTGTAGTCTAAAATTTGTTTGTACTATCATTATGATCATTAAAGTCATATCCATAGGTTTTGGATGGTCTAGCAAAGTCTTCATCAACCTTAACATTTGAACTTTCAACCATTTTCTTTAATCTCTTATTGTAACACCAGTAGGCATTTTTTTAGTAGAATAACCCAAAAATATTCCTTCATCACTCTTAGCATCAAACTTTCCTATATCTTCATCTCTTCAAATATAACATCAACTCCCAAAGATTTTGAAATATCTAACAGTAGGCTTATGAGCAATCCATAGCTCAAAATGGGTCTTACCGGTATCACCTTTGATTTTTACATGATTGAAAATATACATAGCAGTTCTCACAACTTCTCTCCAGTAGATATGAGGAACATTTCCTTCTAGCATCATAGGTCTAGTAGCATATTGAACTATTCTATTCTTCCTTTCCACAAATCCATTTTGTTGAGGGGTTTGTGGTGCAGATAATTGTCTCTTTATTCCATGTTCTTCACAATAATGATTAAACTCACCGGAAGTGAATTCAGTGGACCTCTATCTGATCTCAGACATTTAAACTTCAAACTAGTCTATTTCTCAACCATAGCCTCTTGAACTTTTCTAGTGTTGTAGATTTATCACTTCAGAAGGTAGCCCACATCATTCTTGAATGATCATCAATAAAAAATATGAAATACCTATAACCTTGTAAACTTCTGATTCTAGAGGGACCACACAAGTCATTTTGCACAAGCTCGAATAATTCATTTGAACAATTTTCTTTTCTCTAAAATGGAATTCTAGTTTGCTTTCCGAACTGACATTCCTTGCAAATGGCATTACTAGTTTTTACCAACTTAAGTAGATCTCTTAGAGCCTTAGTAGAAATTATCTTGACAATATTATCAAATTTAACATGACACATTATCCTATGCCACAACCAACTTTCATCAACTTGAGCAATCAAACAACTTTTACTAGCAAAATTTAGATGAAAGATATAACCTCTTGTTTTTGTACCTGATGCAATCACATTTCTAGAACATCCCACTATTCTACACTTTCCATTCTTGAACTAAAGATTGTAACCCTTATCAACCATTTTTCTGACACTTAAAGGATTATGCTTCAGACCTTCCACATATAGGACATCATCAGTATTATTCTTACCATCAAGAGAAATGCATCCTCTTCCACAGATCACTCCAACATTCTTATCACCAAATCTCACAACACCACCATCATACTTTTCCAAGCTTACAAAGTTACTGTTGTCTCTGTATAACTGAAAATATGTTATACTTCTATGAATCCCTGCATGCAAGGATACTCAATAATGAGTCCTTGCAAATCAATTCACAGCTCTCTATCCGAGAAGAGCAGAGATTGATGTTGTGGCCCTCAGATTAACCCTGTTACCCCTGCAAATACAATCTCAGAACGAGAGATTCAAAGAGGAGAAGCAAGAATACCAATCTCCATGAATCCCTGTTCTTGCAATGCAACAATGAAAACTAATCTAAATGACTGTAAAATGTAATAAACCAAACTAATTTATTGAAATGAAACTTAATCTACATGCAATGCCATAAATGAATTATTTTGCAAATTAATTTACTATGAAGATTAAGCTAAAATGCAATATTAAACTATATGCTCTAAAAATAAGATGCTTATATAATCAAACTAATGTAATCTCAAATGATAAAATTCAAATTTGCAGCATAAGTCTGATGTAAAAATTCGTGATTCTTTCTTTTTTGAAATGAGAATGAGAGGGCTCATTTTATAGGCAAAAGTAGAATTGAAGGCAAATTCAGAACAATGTGGGATAAATAGAAAAATAGAAACAAATCTTGATTGGAATTCCTTTTTTAGTTTATTTCCCTTTTAACTGATTTGTTTCCTTTTTTTTCATCACAAGATATTCTTGAGAGGATATTTCATTTATTTTATTTAATTTAAGATGATAATATCTCTTTTAATAAAATAAAATAAGATTATGTACTTAGAAATGAATATTAATAAAATAAAATGTACTATTTAATTAAAAATAGATTTAATTAAATAGCATCATTTTATTTAAGTAATATTAACTTCAATTAAATAACATTACTTTATTTATTAAAAGGGATTTATTTCTTTGGATTAAACAAAATTAATGAAGCATTTCAAACCTTAGGGAAAATTGAAACATTTGAAATCGTTATGAATTGATTAAGAAATTTGATTTGAAAATGCGACAATCATTGATTCAGAAAGTTGATGTTGACAAATTAAATAAATGGGGCCCAAAGTCTAGGTGACCATTTTAGGTTGTATACATTTGCCCCTCTTTGACTAATGTGAGGTCGACTCGGGATCACATGCAGTCAAAGAATGAAGTTGCAATGTGAGATCGGTTTGGGATCACAAAACAACTCAGATGTAAGGTCGACTCGGGATCACATCTGGACAAAACTTATAAATAAAAAGGCCTTGTGAACATGAAGTGGGTCGGGATCACATCAAAGTGAGAGATAAGAATCTCAAAAGCAAAGGTTGCCCCAAGAAGCAATTGATAAATTGATAAAGTTGAATCAAGTTGAAGTTTGATAGGTACTGCATTGATCGAGAAATGAAATGAGATAGAGATAATAAATTGAAAAAATTTGATCAAAATCAAATAAAGATAAGGTTCTTGTAAAGATGAAAAATATAGATCCGCAGGGGAACAGGGTAGATCAGCAAGAAAATTATGCCCTAAGGTTGAATTAGAAGAAAAGAAGTGGGGTGAAATCGAATGGAAGATAGAAGTTTGGAAGAAATGGAAAGAAATGGAGAGAAGGAAGAGAATCTTCTTCAATAAAGAGGATGCATCAAAATCAATCAACTGTTTAAGATAGGGAGTTTCGATTGAGATCACGAAAGAAGATAAGGAAATGAAGAACATGATCACAGTTGATGAAAAATCCACAAGAAAGATGAAAACCCTCTCAAACCCATAATACAGCCTAAAAGTGCAAATTAACATGAAGTCTAAATAATGCAAGCTACATGAAGATGCAAAGGTGTACTTGCAATAGGGTAACATAGGTTTTTGTGTGTTCATCATTCATTAGAGAATGTAAGAGAACTTATTTTCATCATTGGGCCATTATTACCGGACATTGGACAATCACACAATCATCACTAGTCACAAACGCAACTATGAAGATATGAATGTGATTTATATCAGCGTGGAATGTGGAAAGATTCTAACATGAGCATCAAAGACATGAAGGTCAAGATGACTACAATGTTAGCTTACCCAATTTAATGTAGCAAAACCATGCTCGCATCAAGACATAAACGCCAAGATTACCATGAGAATGGTTGTGCAAAAACGTTCAAGGATGATGCCATAAATCTCTTAAGTGTGTCAAGTAGACAACAAGAGATACTGAAGAGGTTCAAGACAACACCCATAAGTAGAAAGCAAATAAAAACATGCCCCATGCCCCAAGTCCTCTAGCTATGCATCACAGAGAGACTTATTAGACAAGGACACTCAATGAAAATCAATATCAGTCAACACACAAAGAAAAGATCATGGCATATCTCGAGCATTAAGTGTTGCAATTAAAATTTTTTAAGTGTGTAAACTGATACTGAGTTCCAAGGATAAGGATCAAATTCTTGCAAGTAGGTAAGATCACATGACTGAACTGGATAAGTGTTGAAAAACACACGATGTCAGGGGTTGTGTTGAAAAACACAGTTGGGTTAGTGTTGAAAAACATCGTTTGCGAGGTGTCCTAAAGACAAGCATATCCAAGAGACCAAAGCTAACACAGTGATGCCCCTAGACAAAGACAAAGACCAATTCCAAACCAAGGCAATAAGGACAAGGCATGATGGAGAAAGGCTAAGTCTCGAGGATGCATGCTAAGAAATAGGGATGCAAAGGCCTCAAGTAGCGCCTGTTTCCAGGTTTTCACCACTTGGAAGAATTTTTTTTAGGACTTTTTATATTTTTTATATTTTTTTGTATTTTTGCTACCAAGGCGCCTGTTTCCAGGTTCTCACCAAGGCATTTTTTTTTTTTTTTGCTTTTTTTTTGTATTTTTCATTTTTTTGTATTTTTTCAGCATCATATTTGAATTTTTTTTTGGATTTTTTTGACAATATATCAATTGTTTTTTTTGTAATTTTTTCAGTATCATATATCAATTTTTTTTTGGAACTTTTTTCAGGGTCATAATTATATACAAAGGATGCCCCCAGACAAAACGGGCATCAAGGATAGAACTTCTTCAGGTGCAAAACATTGATAGGCTCAGGGAGCTGCTCTCCCTCTTCAGTAGATAGTAGATAGGCACCTGTGCCAAAAGCTGCTGTGATGATGTAGGGCCCAAGCCAATTAGGTTCGAATTTGCCCTTCTGTTCTCGGTTCTGTTGGTTCTTAGGATTCTCTCGTAGGACAAGATCTCCTACTTGGAATTCTCTAGGGCGAACCTTTTTGTTGAAGGCTTTGGACATCCTCTTTTGATAGACCCTCATATAGTCAAATGATGCTTTACGCTTCTCATCAAGAAGTTCTAATTCTTGCAATCTCATGGCGCGATAGTCTTCATCTGTAACTAGACCTTTGAGAGGGACCCGAAGTGATGGAATCTCAACCTCTAAAGGTAACACTGCTTCAGCGCCGTATGTAAGGGCAAAAGGAGTAGCTGATTAGATCTGAATACTTCGTTCTATAGGCCCACGAGGGCGGTTATCTGTAGGTGCAGTCTCACCATTCTTATGAGCATTGCATTGCAAAATCTTGAGAATGGTTTTGTTTGAAACCTCTGCTGACCATTTCCTTGTGGGAAGTAAATGGAGGACCAATGTTGCTTTTATCTTGAATCTTTGAGAGTTCTTTAAAGGTCCTTGTTTTGAAATAAAGACACTGTCTTGCCTGAGGCAATAGAAAGTGGAATAGCCTCTACCCATTTTGTGAAGTAGTCAGTAGCAGTGATAATGAACTTATGCCCACCTGATGAGTTGGGATGAATCTGCCCAACAAGATCAAAGGCCCATCGCTGAAATGGCCGGTGAGATATAGAAGGAATTAGCTCCCTACCTGGAGCATGTATCAGGTGTCCATGTTTCTGACATTTTTCACAAGACTTAGCAAATGCTACTGCATCTATCTGCATCGTAGGCCAATAGTACCCTGCCCTAAGCAACCTTCTAGCCATGGAAATACCATTAGAATGTCCTCCACATATGCCCTCGTGGATGTCAACTAGCGCTTGATCAGATTCCTCCTTTTCTAAGCACCTAAGAAGTGTTCCATCTAGACCCCTCCTATACAAATCACCAGAGATGAGGGAATGGCGAGAGGCGTTGCGGATAAGGTTTCTTCTTTCAGATCGGTTAAATGTATCGGGGATGATGCCGTCACAAAGATATGAGTAAATAGCACCATAGCGGGAGGATTCATGATTGACAAGGGTACAAATGATATGGCTTTCAGGTGAGTCAAATATGGGATATCGTAGCTCTTCCACCAGGAATTCATATCTGGACTCATGTTCCTCTAACTGAAGAAGTGAAGCAAGGGTGGCCATAGCATCAACTGCTTTGTTCTCAGCCCTAGGGATTTGCTGAAAGGTGACAAAAGTAAAATACCGTCTCAATGAATCAACCATTTTTTTGTAAGGTACCAACTTGTCATCTTTTTTTGGTATTGTTCATTGACTTGGTTGATGATCAGCTGAGAATCCCCATAGATATGTAGTTCTGTGATATTCCACTCTATAGCCATTTTTAGTCCATTTGTCAAAGCCTCATACTCGGCTATGTTGTTTGTGCATGGAAAGAGTAACTTGTAAGATTTAGGAATAGTATACCCATGAGGAGAAACAAACAACACACCAGCTCCAGAACCATTTTGCATGCATGAACCATCAAAGAATAGTTTCCAGGATCTTTCAGTCATGTACATAAGATGCTCATCTGGAAAGTTGACTTGAATGGGCATATTATCTTGAATAGGAAAATTAGCCAGTTGATCTGCAATAGCTTGGCCTTTGATTGCTTTGCGCTCAATATACTCTATGTCAAATTCAGAAAGAATCATCATCCATTTAGCAAGTCTACCCGTGAGAGCAGCTTTACCAAGCAAGTATTTGAGAGGATCAATTTTTGATATGAGGTGTATGGTGTGCGCGAGCATATAGTGTCGCAATTTTTGAGAAGCAAACACTACTGCAAGGCAAGTTTTTTCAATACTAGTATAATTAACCTCATAAGAAACAAGAGTGCGACTAATATAATATATGGCCCTTTCTTTCCTTGTTCATCTAATTGAGCCAACAATGCCCCCAGTGAAGATTCAGTAGCTGAGACATATAAAATGAGAGGTTTTCCTGGAATGGGAGGCATTAAAATGGGAGGATTTGCCAAGTATTCTTTAATTTGATCCATGCTCTTTTGGCAATCCTCATTCCAGACACATTGAACACCTTTATGCAATTTTTTGTTGAAAGGTTGTGCTCTATCTGCCAATTGTGAAATAAACCTCCTTATGGATTAAAGGTGCCCTTGAAGACTCCTCATTTGGCTAACATTTTTGGGAGGTGGCATGTTTATAATGGCTTGAACCTTTTCAGGGTCCACTTCTATTCCTTTAGCTGAAATGATGAATCCCAATAATTTGCCAGAAGTAACACCAAATGCACACTTTTTTGGTTTTAATCTTAGTTGAAATTGTTCCATGTGATCTAGAATCACTTCTAAATCAGCCAAATGTGTTCCTCTTCTCTTAGACTTAGCCAGGGTGTCATCCACATAATCTTCCATATTCTTATGCATCATGTCATGGAAGATGGTTGTCATAACTCTTTGGTAAGTAGCTCCTGCATTTTTCAATCCAAAGGGCATGACATTCCAACAATAAGTACCCCAGGCACATGTGAATGCAGTCTTTTCTTGATCTCGGGGAGCTATCTTGATCTGATTATACCCGGAAAAACCATCCATCAAAGAATAGATCTCATATCAGCTGTCATGTCACTATCATCTCTATGTTGTTAGGAAGTGGGAAATCATCCTTTGGGCATGCTCTGTTAAGATCTCTAAAGAATGCATGCGAGATTGAATGGTTTTATCGGGTTTAAGCAGGTACAATGTTGAAATCCGATCGGTATAGTCTATGGCTCTAATGAATCACAGCAAGGAGCTTTCTAGATGAAACTTTCACTAAAAAGAGCTATGAGGGGTGCATTTTTCTCAACCGTTTGGTGGTTTCACACAGGCTATGGATAAATGATGCATAATGAGATTAGTGTCCAACCCTGGCATGTCTGAGTATGTCCATGCAAAGTTAATTTCCTTCTTTTGGAGGAACTCGGTATAGGCTTTCTTTTCTTCAGGTGATAAAGATTTAGCCAAGTGTACAATTTTTGAAACTTCCTCTGTGCCCAAATTAACAGCTTCTATAGGTTCAACCAATACTGATGATCTATCCTGGAAATAGCTTGGGAGACCATCAAGTACCTCATCCGTAGGTGCCTCTGGGAGGTTTTCACCTTTGGATACGTCTTTTATTTTTACTTTTTTTGGTTCTGACACCGCCACATAGTGGTTTTCGCCATCAGAACTCTTATTCTTTTTTTCTTTTTTTTATCTTGTGACTAAGGTACTTGATGTCAGGTTCTGTCATACTGGTAGCCGGTTCACTGGTGGAAGAGACTACAGGTTCAATGGCATTTAGATAGCAGGTGATCTCATAGTCATTGTGAAATGTCAAGAGTTGAGGCTCTTGGTACCGTTGAGACCAATCAATAAGGTTGGGGTGAACAAGGGGTAGGTTAATGACCGGTTCAAGATTAAGGATATAGGTGGTGTCATCTCCGGTGACTGTAGAATTGGAATCTGTCAAGTTTCCCTCTAAAGTATCTAAATCAGAATTTATCCTAGCAAGCGAAGAATCGTCTACTAATGCGACATGTGGGTTCCAATCTTCTAATCTAACACATGACTCGTCAGTTACATCAGGTTGAGAACTATAAGCATGGACAACGTCCATATCCAAGTCAACTGTTGCATCTGAGAGTGAATCCCATTCAAACTCATGAGAGTCTATTTCTGAATTATTGTTGGAGCCTCGTGATGTAGAAGCCTCAAGATTTGGAAGAGGCTCCTCTCCTCTAGCAATTTGCTCAATCACAAAATTATCTGAATTATCACCATCCATTGCAGCTGGGATAGAGACATTATCCATAGTCAATCTTGCATTCATACAGTCACTATCTATTGCAAATGAGATAGGAGGACTATCAATTATTAAATCTCTTAAATCTTCCCAAAGGAGATTTGTTGAAGGTATCCAATCATCTGTTATGTCTTGTTGATTGGTCAAATCTGGTACATATTCTGTGTCATCTTTACTATCCCGCCTATCAGAAATGGGGACAGTGCATTTATTGTTGTTCATAAAGCCTAGGCCAACCGGTTTCTTAGACTTACGTGCAAAAAGATCATGATTGAGTGGTTCGGCTCTAGCATCTAACCTGTGACTAAGAGGGCCATATCCTGGATAACCCATCTTCTTGACAAAAGTATATCCTCTCCCATAGTACTTAGGAGAGGGGGAGAAATTTTCATTGTGCTGGTATGTCTCCTCTTTGTATATCCAATCTCGAACAGCTACTTCCTCTTTTTCATCTTGTATTGGTACTGAGGATTCAACAAACTTGTCAAATATTGTCATTGCTGAAGATGATGGTTTCATCTCTTGTGAAGGCTTTCCATATGTCCTAGGGGAAACAGGCATCTTTGCAAAAGAGTCAAGTTGATACCCCCCATGCCAAGGTCTACTGACTTAAATTTGTTTTGACATTCTGCTAAAGTTGTTTCATAATCCTCTGCTGCTCGGTTAAGAGGGACATGAACATTAGCTGAGATTGAGTTAATTGATAAGGTGTTATCCCCTAGTATGCAAATTGCCCATTGTAGGAACTTAACGCACTGGTAGGTGGTAGACGGCACCGCTTCTGCATATCATGAATCCATGGTCTACCCAGAAAATGTTGTATGCAAGGGGTCCAAGATCAACAATTTGGAAACAGATATCTTTTTCAACTGGCTAACTCGGCTGTGAAGGACAGCCTAATCCCTTAGAACTTCGCTCACATCATAGGCTCATGGTGATCTTCTTTCTAGTGTCGACATCACTTGCTCCGGCTTCAGCCCAAAGTTTTAACACCCAAAGTAATAGATATTTAACTCCAAAGACTTCATCAATCAACACTACCACACGGGTTTTATGAATCATGACTTCAATGTGAAGGGCAAGATTATGTGGATGGCTTAGGGATTTGTCATCATCTTCAGAGAAAGAAAGGTAATGTGGGCTAGTAATGTGATTCACCATGCCTTGGAATTGGTCTATATCAATGTTGTTGGGGACATTTGCTGTGCGCAAAGCGTCCTCAAGGATCTGCTTATGCCTAGGGGACAACTCTAGAAGCTCTAAGATTGAGATATGTGCTGGAGTTTTCTGTAACTGATCTACAAGATTGTAGTTTGGTTTGAGAGCAGTGGTGGACTTTATAGTGACATTCTTGGATGCCACTTGCTTAGATTTGTTGGATGGACCTGAACTAGGCCCTCTGAGAATAATAGGGGCTTGACTCCTAGTAACAGCATTAAGGGCTTGGGAAGATAACCTAGAATGAGGACCTCTCAGCACCACAACAGGTTGGTTGTCAAAAATAGGGTGAGAGTCATAACCATGCGGGTCTTTACTCCTTATCATATTAACACTTGGCTACACAACTTCAAGCATGTTTATCACATTTTCTCACACCTGTGAGTAGGTGTAGTTACTGCAGCTTTGCTAATTGCGGATTTGGGAGGTTTTGTAATTAGGCAAAGGTTCCTTAAAAAGCCTTAAGGATCAAAGATTGCATGCTTAGGCTACTTCAACTTGAAGCTTTCCACTTTCTATAAAATCTTGGACGATATGTTTTAATTTCCAACAGTTTTCAACAGTATGGCCGGGGCCATTATGAAATTTACAGAATGCCTTGTCATCCCACCAATGTGGCTTAGGATCTGGAATGTGAAATTTTGCAGGATCCCGAGGATGTGCCAAGTTGTTAGCAATGAGAGTTTTGAGAATATCCTCATATGTGTCACCCAATTTGGTAAATTGCCGCTTATGGTTTTTGGGCCTTTCCTGATATCTTGGTTTACTTTCTTGTTGTGGAGGTGCATTAAGCTTCATTGCTTGCACAGCATTAGTCAAATTAAGAACACTTTGATCTCTTGATTGGGAAGAATCCACAACTCCATCATTGACAATTTGTTTGTTTTTGTTCCAATTGTTGTTCTTCCCTTTATCCCTATTGTTGTGTTGACCATTGTTGGTATTATTGTTATGTCTGGTCAAAATGCCTTGTTCTTTTAGAACATCCTCAATGCAGCATGCAGTTTCAATCATGGTATGAAAGGAAGTGAAGACTATCTTTTTGATCTCATGTCTCATTTCAGGCACCAAATTACTAACAAGTATGTCAATCTTTTCATCCTCATGGATCGTCCTAGGATACCGAGAGCATTGTCTCCTCCACCTTTGCAAGAAGGTAACAAAGGGTTCCCCTTGATTTTGTTTCAAGTTGCATAGGTCCAACATAGTAACAGGTCTTGACAGATTATATGCGAAGTGTTGAATGAATCTATGAACAAGTTCTCTAAAATTCTTGACAGGAGGAGTGATATTGGTAAACCATTCCATTGCTTGTCCTTTAAGACTCCTAGGGAACAACCTCATCAAATAGGAGTCATCCTAATGGAATTCAAAGCTCATAGTATAGAACTAACGCACATGGTCGTGTGGATCACCACCGCCATCATATTTATCGTATTGTGGGAATTCCACCCTCTTTGGAAAATCTTTCATACTCACACTCTTGTCAAATGGATTAGGACAAATTGAGTCTAGTGAGAATGAGCTCTTAGGTTGCATCATTTTTTCCATCATTTGCTTCATTTGGCGGATTTCTTCCTCTTGAGAGGGATTTTGCTTTTGTATTTTGTTGTCCACATCAAAATTATAAGGGACTCTGGCACCCTTGTTGATTAGACTTTCTAAGAATTTATCTTTGTTTTGTTCCAAATACCTCTCCACATACTGTTGGAAGATAGGCTCTTGTTGTATTCACATGAAGTCTTGAGTATCAAAATCATAATGTGAGCTACCACCTCCATGTTGGGAACCAGGCTGTACATGTTGGGAGTGTGGTCTTGAATTTCTGGGAGGAGTTTGCCTCCTATAGTGAGCATACTGAGAGGCCCTTCTTCCTCTAGGACTAGGAGATCTAGAAGGGGTCCTTGACCGCCTTCTACTTCTTGGTGTTCTGGAAGGGGTGGAGGGAGGAGAATTATGTCCACTGCTAGCACCCCTTGTATTGTATTGTTTGTTTAATTGGTGGGCTAACTGCCTATCTTGCTCCTCTTGAGCGAGTTTTCTTTGTACTTCCAATAAAGCTTGGCTCTCTTCCTCAAGTTGTCTAAACTTTTCTTGCTTTGCAGCTTGTTCATCTAGAAAGGCTTTCTTTTCGCGTTCAATTCTTCTAAGCCTATCACTTGTGAACCTTGAGGGATGTTGAAGTGGTGAGCTTGGTCTAGACTGTTTGAACAAGTCATTGGTATACGTTGTATTGACATGAGCATCGCGAGGTTCATTGTCTTGGCCTTCGTGTTGTGACCATTGTTCTTGGTGAGCTCGTCTCTTATACCTTTCATCCCATTGATGGGCATCCAAATATCTTGTATTAATGAGGGGTGAACCAGGTTGATCATCATGAGAAGAATTTCCAAATATCATGTTGTTTATGTGTTGTTCATAGATATCATCAAGATTTTGATCCATGGCTTCCCTCTCCCGCCGAGTGACAGTATAACTCATATCCATACCTGAGTGGGAAGGTGCTGAGGGGGTACTCAAGTCACTAAAATGGCTCTTTGGGTCAAAATAGGTTTCAAACTGACTCCTAGGTGACTGGTCAAATATTGGTTCCTTTTCCTTTTTCTTTTGACGAGTCTGAACTGGGGGTAGTTGGTTAAAGACTATCTCAGGTCGCTTTCCTTGGCTTACTTGATATCTTTGCTGCATCCATGAGTGGAGAGTTCAAGCAAAATCGCATTAATTTAAGAAAACGCCAATACCGCACTAGGATAGTAAAGTTTTCTCTTGTCCGAGAGAGATGGTGAAATAGAACTGTTGCAAATAGGTGCAAACCAACACTGCCACAGAGGTGCTCAATTCTTGGGTGAACACCCTAGCACATATGGATCAGGAGGATGACTTACACAAAGTGTAATGAGTTTGAATTGTATGAAAATGGGTGGACAAGGAGACTACTAGCACTCTCCAAGTGTGTTATCAAAGAGTCTAAAAAATTATCTATTTGACAGGGACAATTCCTAATTTGCCAATCTTAAGCAAAATCGCTTATGAGATCAAGGATCACTAATTCAAAAGGTCGACACATAAACCCTAAATATAGAACAGGTCTCTAAAACTGGGACAAGTCACTTAATCGAAGAACTCAGTATTTCAGTTTGTTGTTTGTTTGCAAAGATGAAGCAAGTATATCCACAGATTTTGATCAAGCACATAGGTTTCAATCAGACAAGTTGTGATACAAAAAGTAGTCAATAACAGATCTATCAAGGACAAAGCAACTTGATAGTATCGGGGGAGTCTTGTTTGAAGATGTTTGGACAATGTTTAAGACTCAAAAACAAACACATAGCTATCCCTACCAAAGAAAATGGTGAGAAGTCAAAACCTTTGCCCCATTGCTTATGCGCATACGTGCACCTCACACAGCCGTGTCACCCCCTAGAGGGCGCCCGTGTTTTTGGTGTTTCTAAGGACTCCAACAAGCACGCTCAAAGGTTACCTCCCCTTGTATGTGGGCTAGTTTAACCGGGCCCAAACGCCTAGGTGTATGCCCATGATGGGAACTGCGGTAATGATCAACATACTGAGATTCTTCCCTCCCAGTAAAGATTTCATGACTCCTTTCTGAGGTGAACCGCGTGAGTAACTAACCAAGAGGTTTCTACTTGGCTCGTCACACAACCTTCGTGCCTCCTGACCACAGCTTCTACCCTGTACCCACACCAACACCGAAAATCACACACCCCCGCAGTTATGCCCTGAAATGGCCGGGCCACAAGGTAATAAACGCAGCTTTTCCATGATGATCGGCCTGGGCCACGGAAAAGAGCATTATGGTCTTCGAGTCTTAATTCACAAGATATTCTTTATTATAGTGAGGTGGAATCATCGCTTTATAGGTGTGTACTACCCGTTCCTCGAGGTCTGAATCCTAAGACGCCTCTGTGCGCGTGATACCTGGACATGGCTCCTGGATTCGGTTTCTCTCATTTTTCTGATTCTCCCAAAAGGAGAAGATCATACTTCTCTAGCCCATCTCTTTACCCAAACACGCTAAACAACCTTAATCATCGAGCTAGTTTCACTTCACCAAATCCACACGCTTTTGGGTTTCTGATTCTCTCAATGAGAGAAGAGCATAATCCCCTGACGAGTGAAAGTGCTAAAGCTTCACTACCTTGCTCCGCTCCCTAAGAGTTCGTCATATTAGTAAGATCATAAGGAGCCTGGATTTTTCCATGGTCATCACCTCTATGTAACAAAGAGCCAAATTCCCTACTCACTATCGAAACTCCTAAGAATTTTAACGAAGCCCTAATTAGACTATGTGAATTGAAAAACAAGAAAACAAACACAATTTTTTTTTTTTTTAAATAAAATCTTTGACAAGCGTAAGTGTTTGTTTTCAAGTCTTTGTCATGCGTCCTGCAATCAAACCGTTAGTGTGTTTCAAGTTCTCTGACTGGCGTCCTGCAGAAACTGTTATGCTGTGAAAAAAGAATTGAGAAGAACCAGGATTAAAAAGTCTAATTTAATCTAGTCAAAATTAAATCTAAGAAGAATTAGTTAACAAAACTAAAATTAAACTAAATTAATCTAATACTAAACTAAAAATTTAAAACAAAACTAATCTAAATTAATAAAATTAAAAAATCTAATCTAAATTTAAAAAAATCTAATCTAAATTAATAATTCTAATTTAAATTAATAAAGTTAAAAAATCTAAAGTAAAAAAATCTAATTTAAATTAACAAAGTTAAAGAATCTACTTTAAATTAACAAAGTTTAAAAAATCTAATTTGAATTTTAGAAACTAAAAAAATATATAATTTAAAAATCTAAATTAAAAACTAAACCAAACTAACTAAAAACTAAACTAAATTAAGATTAAAAACTAAATTAGAATTAAAAACTAAACTAAATTAAAAATTAAAAATTAAAAACATGCATAAAAATCTTCAAATTTGATTTCTGAAAAATCTGTTTATAATGAGTAGACAAAAACAGAAACCCAGAAATTTTTTGAAGCAAAAAATAAAACCCAGAAATCGTTTTTTAATCCAGCAAGTAGAAGATGAAAAAATAATTTTTTTAAATCTTTAGCCAGCTGAAAAAAATGACGCGCGACGGTTTTTGTGCAGCTATTTTCTTCAGATCTGTGAAAAAAATCAAAAAACTGAAAGATACCCAGATCGGATTTTGACCCTGGCTACAAAACCCAGAAATCGTTTTTCCTGCAACTGAGTGGAAGCTGGATTAATGAATCAAAACTAAAAACGAAATTAAAAACTACACTAAAAACTAAAAATTAAAAACTAAATTAAAAACTAAAAACTAAATTAAAAACTGAATTAAAAACTAAATTAAAAACTGAATTAAAACTGAATTAAAAACTAAATTTAAAACGAAATTTAAAAACTAAATTAAAAACTAAATTAAATTAAAAACTAAAAATTAAGAACGGTGAGCGCCAAAATGTATAACTGAAAATATGTTATACTTCTGTGAATCCTTGCATGCAAGGATACTCAATAATGAGTCCTTGCAAATCAATTCACAGCTCTCTATCCGAGAAGAGCAGAGATTGATGTTGTGGCCCTCAGATTAACCCTGTTACCCCTGCAAATACAATCTCGAAACGAGAGATTCAAAGAGGAGAAGCAAGAATGCTAATCTCCATGAATCCTGTTCTTGCAATGCAACAATGAAA
>VDFB02018887.1:0-35921 GCA_007258455.2 Sequoia sempervirens | reverse complement strand
TCAATATTAGCAAACCCCTTTGTTTCAGCTTCCACCATCATATGATCAAACCATCCCGACTCCATCTACATCATATCAGCAATACGCTCCTTATAGTCAATCCAATCCAACCAATCATTCTTTATCTGTGCATGTCAATAAGGACTGGGAAGAGATAAAAGCCACGTTAAAAGACTTGCAACCAAGGACATCCAAAAAGTCTTTCAAGTTTGAAGAGATTTGTCCCTATCTGTTTGATCCCTTGATTTCACTCATTCCTTTTCCTAAGCATTTTGAAATGCCAAAGTTTGACAAATACAAAGGAACCAAGGACCCAAAGAACCATCTCCAGGAATTCTATACACACTGTCAAGAAGTCCTGCACAATGACAATTATCTATTGCAGTTATTCCCTAGGAGTCTAACAGGGGTAGCCCTAGATTGGTTTATGGGTCTTCCAAAGGGGCCAATCTCTTCTTTTGCGGATCTTTTAGAGAAATTTGTTGCATACTTCTCCTTCAACTTGGATAAGGACATCGATACCTTAGATCTTCTGAAAGAAAAACATGAGGGAGAAACCTTTGAAAGTTACCTACAAAGGTGGCATGCCTTGGCTAGTCGACTGAAATCCCATCTTAGTGAGAAGGACATGGTGACCATTTTTGTAGCAAACTCCCATCCATATATGGCCGATAATCTCAACCTTCATTGTGTCACAACCTTTTTAGAGGTAATAGAAAAGGGTACTATCATTGAAAGGGCGCTCATTGCTAAGGGACAAGTCAAAATTTATAATCTAGATAAGGATAAGTCATCTGGAGATAAGTCCTGCTACTGGAACAAAAAAAAAAGAATGTTGTCAATGATGGTGTCACTGATACCAAGCATGTACAAGTAGCCAACACCTCACAAAGGTCACAATACGTCCCCAATCAACCATTAGTCTCTAATGTTGTATCAATGTCGTAGGGGATACCACGTCCTCCCCAACAGTCCAATCAATAGAATCAAGGGAACAATAAATTCTCATTCACTCCTTTGGGAGAATATCTAAGTGTTGTCTTCAATAGGCTCCTCCAAGCGATTTATCCAGTCACTTTTCCTATGACCAAACCTTTCGACGAGTCCAAACCAAATCCCGCTTGGTATAGGGAAAATGAGTATTGTGACTTTCACAAAATCAAAGTTCATTCCACTAACAAGTGTCAGGGACTTAAAACATATATCCAAGAACTCATAGATCGAGGAGATATAGTAGTGGATGCTAATCAAGTGGCATCATCCAATGCCCAATTGCAAATATATCAAAATGCTTTCCTAAAGCACAATCAGGGTGCTAGTACGTCCAATGCTAATCCTGGGTCAAGCAATAACAATAACCAAAATAACAGCATGAATAATATCATTTATAAGAATGTACCCTATAACTATGATGGCATAGTTATGTTCATTAGCCAGGTAGAGCCTATCCGTGATTTGTGTTAAAGGAAAAGACTTGCAATGTGTTGTTACAACCCGTCACAACCGCATATCTGTTCTTGGAGCTTCCACGTCATCCTAGCCTATTCATGTGAGCTCTTAATACAATATTCTTGATCACCTTGGAAAGACTCCCGCTCAAATATCCATCTTGGATTTGCTTAAGTCTTCCCCCGTCCATTAGGAAATCCTCACCAAAGCTCTTCAGGATACTCACATGCCTAATGATATAGATCCTACTCAATTTTAAGCCTTAGTAGGACATCTGTCATCCACATATCAACTAAGCTTCAGTAAAACTGATATTCCCTCCATCGATTTGAACCATAGCCGTCCTCTACACATCAAAGTCCTCATAGCCCGTCATAAAGTAAAAAGGGTCCTGGTAGATAATGGCTCTGCCCTCAACCTCTGTACTTTAAAGTTCATAAAAAAAGTAGGGTATACCCGCATTGACTTAAATAATCAGGTCATCACCATCAAAGCTTATGACAACGCAGAATGAGACTTTGAAGGGATCATTTGTCTTCCTATTCAGGTTGGCCCTATTGTTCAGTATACCACGTGCCACGTCCTTGATCTGGACCTCCCATACAACCTTCTTCTTGGTTTCCCATGGATTCATGCCATGTAGGCCATTCCGTCCACTTACCATCAGTGCCTGAAATTCCCATTCAATGGGATGGAAGTAACCATACATGTTGATCCACAACCCTTTAAATATTGTCATTCCTTAGAAACTTCCTTCCCTCACTCCCACTACTTTCCAGGAGTTGAAGTGGGGGAACCTCAGGCATCATCTTCCAATCCATCTTCCAATCCATCATCCACCACATCATCCATTCCATCCTCTGCATCTAAATCCACTATCACTAAGGTCCAGATCATAGATAAAGGTTGTCGGAAGTACGATATGCACACAGATTTAAATGTGGCAACCATGCCACCATCTCAATGTACCTATGGCCAACCTTCTTAGTCCACACCAAATGAAGGATAAAATACAATAACACTCAGTTCTAAGAACATGGGGTCTAGTAATTTCTGATCCCCTGGAACACAACAAGATCAACCAGATGACGACATCAGTCAGTGGATATACAAATAAGAGCCCGAGCCTTTTCCCCCTCTTATTGAATATTTCAAAGAAACTTATCCTCATGCATCCAAGTTAGCTAAAAAATACAATTATCAAGGGGGAGGTCTTGGCGTAGAAGAACAAGGAAGATCACAGCCTGTTGACACAGTTGTGTGACCTAGACATTTGGGCTTTGGCTATGATAAGAATCAAAAGGGTCCTGCACCATCAACTAGTACCTCTAATAATGTCAATGCAAATAATGATTTCCTTAATGACATATCAGAAGAAGAGGCCATCATACTTGCACATGATGGCGTAGATCTCCCTTCCCTATTCGACTTCCTATCCATCTTTACCATCAACCTTTCCCTTTGCCATCCCGACCTTATTGATTGGGACTTATGAGGTAGCGCACTATCGACACCTTTCCTTCAGTGGACACTTATGTGCATCTCATGGGATTGGGGGAAGATGAACACCCTAATCGCAAAAGTAAGAAGAAACAAAATAAAAAAAGGGTCATCTAGTGAAAACCTCTCTGAGGCACTTCCTGACTCATCAAATTTCAAAATAAAGGGTGTATCCAGCAATGAATACCTCGACGAGGTGTTGGAGGATGGGGATGCTCATTTTCCCCTTGTTGGAATTCAGTTTTTTGAACGGTTTGAACGGTCTTCTGTCTTGATCGAAGAGACCCAAGAAGTCAATTTGGGAATATAAGAAGACCCTAAGATCACGAACATAGCCAAATCATTGTCAAATTGTTAAAAGAAGGAATCATCAACTTCACATGGACCTACTCAGACATGCCAGAATTAGATCCCGCCTTGGTAGTACACCATTTGGATGTTCACCTAGATGCCAAAGCTGTTAAACAAAAACTAAGAAAAATGCATCCCTAAGTGGCCTTGCTCGTCAAGAAAGAATTGGAGAAACTATTAGAAGATGGGTTAATAAGACCTATTGAATATTTTGATTGGATATCCAACATAGTGCATGTCGCCAAACCAAATGGGAATATCAAAATCTGTACAGATTTTTGAGATCTCAATAAAGCATGTCCTAAGGATGATTTCCCGCTTCCAAACATTGACATGTTGGTCGACCTCACAGCAAGGCATGAGATGCTATTCCTTATGGACGGTTTCTCTGGCTACAATCAAATTAGAATTGCACTAGAAGATCAGCATAAAACTGCCTTCATCACCCCTTCGAGCACCTTCTACTATAATGTCATGCCCTTTGGACTCAAAAATGCAGGGGCAACCTATCAACATGTTATGACTGTTATCTTCCATGACCTCATTCACATCATAATGGAAGATTATTTCAACGACTTATTGGGGAAGTCCAAGATCATAGAAGAGCATCCTATGATCTTGAAGAAAATATTTGAGCGGTTAGAGCACTACAAGTTGCGTCTAAATCCAAAAAAGTGTGTATTTAGAGTTACATCTAGAAAGTTGTTGGGATTCATAGTCTCCAGAAGGGGTATTGAAGTAGATCTAGCCAAGGTTAAATCCATAATGGAAATTCCCCCACCGCATAATCTCAAGCAATTAAGGAGTCTTCAAGGAAAGCTACAATCCATCAGGCGATTCATAGCCCAACTCACTGACAAGTGTCAATCATTCACACATCTCATACACAAAGACACCACCTTCAAGTGGGATCCAGAATGTCAGCAAGGCTTTGAAAAGATTAAGGATTACTTGGCTCATCCACCCATCTTAATGCCTCCTATTTCAGGTAAACCACTCTTGTTGTACATTTCAGCTACATTAGTTGCACTATGGGCATTATTAGCTCAGCATGATGAGTCCTCTAAGGAGCGTGCAATCTATTACATCAGTTGAACATTGGTAGGCTATGATCTCAACCATTCCCCAATGGAAAAGGCTTGTCTGGTAGTGGTCTTCAGTTCACAGAAGCTTTGCCATTACATGCTTAGTCATCCCGTCAAGCTAATATCAAAAGTCGATCCACTAAAATATATGTTGTCCAGAACTTCTTTGACTATCCGCATGGTTGATTGGGTCATGTTATTGAGTGAATTCGACATAGATTATGTGGATCATAAGGCGATTAAGGGAAAATTCATAGCAAATCAGTTGGTCGATGCTTGTCTGGTCGATGCACATATCCGTTGGTAACCGAATTTCTTGACAAAGAGGTCCTTATAGTCATAGAAGCAGATACATGGACGCTCTACTTTAATGGGTCATATACACATAATGGAGCTAGTGCAGGTGTCTTATTCATGACCCCTCAAGGTGATTACATCCCAAAGTCATTTAGATTAGTCTTTCCATGCACCAACAATATAGCAAAGTATGAAGCTCTTATCACAGGTCTTAGAATGGCCATCCAATGGAATATCACCCATTTACAAGTCTTTAGCAATTCACAACTGATTATCAAACAGGTCAATGATGAGTTTCAGACAAAGGATGACAAGTTGTTACCCTACAAACGTATGGTGGATGACTTTAAGAAGTATTTTTCCTTCATACAATTTGAATAGATCCCTAGAGTTCAAAACAAAGCAGCAGATGCGATGGCTACAATCGGTTCCCTCATCAACATGCCCAAAGATCAAACGGACTGTGAGTTCCTTGTTGAACAACTTTTAATCCCAACATATGATGTCCCTGATAGTGAGATGGTGTGTGATATCATAGCTCTTGAATCACCCTGGTATCATGACATTTACACCTACCTCCGTAATAATATCCTACCACTTGACCTTACTCAAAATCAATGCAAATCCTTTATCTAACGTACTTCCCACTATACCATCATAGGAGATACACTTTATCATCATGGGTATGATGACACACTACTTAGGTGTCTGAACGAATCAGAAGCTTGCACTGCATTAAACGAGGTACATAGTGGCATTTGTGGGGCTCATTCTAACAACATGGCCTTAGCAAAAAGGATTTTTAGAGCTGGTTATTATTGGACTACCATGGAGCATGACTCTTGTGAGTTTGTGAAGAAATTCCTACCTTGTCAGCAACATGCAAATTTAATCCATGCTCCCGCACAAGATTTGCAACCCATCATATCACCATGGCCTTTTTCTCAGTGGGGTTTTGACTTGATCGGCAAGATTTACCCTCCATCCTCTGATGGCCACACTTTCATCATCATAGCCACTGAATACTTTACCAAGTGGGTGGAAGCAATTCCACTCTCCCAAATCACGAGTATTTAGATCTCCAAATTAATTCTTTTCCATATTCTTTGCAGATACAAAATCCCTTCTACCATCATCACCGACAACGGAAAGCCCTTCAAAAATCAATACATGAAACACCTTTGTGAGACATACCATATCCAACATCATTGGTCCATGCCCTATTACCTGCAAGGTAATGGTCAAGCGACAACAACCAACAAGACCCTTATTAAAATCCTTAAAAAGGTGGTTAATAATACCGGTTGAGATTGGCACCTTCATCTCCATCCTGCCCTTTGGGCATATCGTACATCCATCTACACTCCCACTAGTGCCACCCCACACTCTCTTGTATATGGTGTCAATGCAATCTTGTCGATCGAAGTTGAGATCCCCTCACTCTGAATATCTCTAAAGAACCTCATCAGTGATGAAGACACCTAGGTTGCACGCTTAAGTCAGCTTGAACTCCTAGATGAAAATTGTATCAAGGCCTACAATCATCTACAAGCATACCAGCATCGTCTTAGGAGGAACTACAACAAGAAGGTTTGTCCACGCCAGTTTGATATGGGTGACCTAGTCCTCAAGGAGAATCAGCACACCCAACAAGATCAAGACAAGAAAGGAAAGTTTGAGGCAAATTGGTTGGGTCCTTATGTTGTCATGGTTAAATATGGTTCTGGAGCATATCGGCTTGATACACCTAAAGGGGAGCCCTTAGAGGAGCCTATCAACATCTTGCACCTGAAGAGGTTTTACACCTAAGTCAACTAGGTTATCCTATCCTGAAAAATACCAAAAAAAGTAAAAAATCATCAAAAATACAAAAAAATCCAAAAATAGTAAAGAGAAATAATTTGTCCTATGGTGAAAACCACCCTTGGTGGCGCCTTGGATAAGTACATTTGGTGAAAACCTAGCAACAAGCACCATTTGCAGAGGGATTAATCATTATCTACCCTATGTCCTAGTTACTTTATGCTTCCATTAATCCTATCCTCCCATCCTATCCTCATGTCCTATTAGTCCAGTCCTTTTATCCGCATCTGCTTATCTGTCACTTAGTATATTTTGGTTGAGCACTGGATGATCCACTTTTGGCTATCCACAATCTTGAGCTTTTATCCCACATCTAAGCTTTTTTCATTTGTGTGTCGGTGTCGTTTGTCGGTCTCATGTCCCCATCTAGGATTCCTTCATCGTTTCGGTCATCGTTAGGTCTCATCTCATCTTTTATCCTTTTTTCAAACTATGTTGCCCCTATGCTTTCACGTAGGCAAGGTCAATCATTTGATCAACCCCCGGGGCATTTTGTTCATCCTGTCTTTGTCTCCCATTGAGGTATCCATTGTCCTCTTTTTGATTTTATCCATGGTCAATCATCAGTCTTTTATCAAACCACAAGGGATTTGTGCTTTCACGTAGGTAAGGCTAATCTTTAATCAACCCCCGAGCCCCTAGGTATTTAGGGTGTGTCTTGTTGTTGTGTCATTTCATCATATGTCCTTACCTAGTTGGTTCTTAACAAACAAAATATGTTAGTATCATGAGGTCCAATTAGTTTCAAGTATCCTGCGTCATGTCGATCATCTTATCTATCCTCCATCTTTGGTCTTAACAGAATGCATCCTTCCTAATCAGATTGCATCAATCCCATCCACCCTTTTGATCCTGTGGAAAAGGACATTTGATATTTATTGTGATCTTTTGATGCTTTTGATTTTGTTTATCATTTGAGCTGTCTATTATACCTTGTCAGGGTCACCGAGATCCATTAAATCATGGTGCACTTTGACCAGTAAACGTAGGGGCATATCTTGATCTTTTGTATGTTTCTCTCTTCTTGGTTGTCCCATGTAGTACCCACTAAGATCCCTGTGGTCTTGTGTTACGTTGGGGCATCCTCTTGTGCTTGTGGTTATCTCAACGCCTGGCCCGACCAAATCCATTGTGACTTTGGGGTGTTGGGATAGCCTTCCTATTTGTTGTGTTTGTTTTATACACTTGACACCCATCTGCCTTGGTTCCTCATACCCTAGTGTATTGTGTCTTATGCTATATCAAAAATCAGTGCTCTCAAAATGGAAAAATAGAATTAGCATTGCATTTCATTTATCATCCCGTTGCATTGCATTTATCCCCATCCATCCTTTCCCTAGCATATGGTTAGTGATTTTGGTTGTGAAAATGCTCATCTCCCACCTTTCCTTCATAGGATTCATACGGATTTTGATAGGTGCAATGTCACACCCATCCTAATTCATCTTGATATGGGATACATTGTCACACTTATCATTGTTCACTTAGGTCCATTATCCATTTGCATTATCATTGTCATGTTCATCTTAAGTTGTTTAGATTAATCTAGATTGGTTATTCTAAGCATCTTAAATTCATTTCATATCACCTCATTTCATCTTGCATAATCCTTGTTATGTTCATTTTAAGTTGTTTAGATTAATCTAGATTGGTTATTCTAAGCATCTTAAGTTCATTTCATATCATTTCATCTCATTTTGCATTGTCATTTTCATATTCATCTTAAGTTGTTTAGATTAATCTGAATTGGTTATTCTAAGCATCTTATGTTGTTTAGATTAATCTGGATTGGTTATTCTAAGCATCTTAAGTTCATTCCATTCCATTATCATCCCATTTCATTATCATTTAAGGTTGTTTAGAGTTTTAATCTGAACATATTAGTCCATCTCATTGCATACATTGCATTTTATTACATTCATTCATAACATTATCACATACCCATACATCACATTTCTCATTCATTACATTCCATTACATTTCCATGTTATAATCACATCATCATGAATAATCCATCATATAAAAGCAAATTGATTGTATAGTGTACACACATTCATCACTGCCTACATCACAAATCATTAGAATCATATCCATAGCATATAAAACCATAAATAATTCATCACATCCTACATCACAAAGTGTTATACATAATGCATTTAATCCATATCATCCACATAAACATAAGCATAAATCATCATAGTCACATACATACATCATGATCATAATCCACATTACACATGAATATAAATAAACATTCATCCCATAATAACCACATAGTGTCAGCAATGCCCATCGCATATCATATAAATATCAAAATATATGTCTATCACAAATTCTAAGGCTAGAGAATGATACAAAGAAAGAACAGCATGACGAAGCCACACAAGGAGTTGAATAAGTGACATGATTGAGAATAGAATGCTTTCAAGACAAATATGGAAGAATGTTTTCCAAACAGCAGCATGAAGATCCAATCAAGGATGATGTAGTTTGAGTCATGTCTTGGACACTTAGAATAATTTCAATTATGCATTTGTATTTTTTTTTTGACAAATTACATGTAAAATGGAAAAATGTAATTGCATGTGATCATATCACTTGCAAAGTTGTAACTTGTAATTGCATGTAATAACATTACAAGTCAAATTACAATAGGACTTGTAATGTTGAATAACTCAATTGCAGTTAGTTAGTGGTTGAGATAATTTCTCAAGTTTGTTGGGATCCTCCCACCTTTTTCTCAAGGCTTCTCTCCTATAAATACTTGAGGGGGTCTATTGTAATATGGATCTTTTGGAAGCAACAAAACTCTACTAGTTTGTATGTGCACTTTAAGACTTTGATCTTAGATGTAAATCATATTATAGTCAATTAAAAGAGGCAAATTGCTTTCAAACTTTGTGTTGATTCAAGGTGTTATGTGATGACATTTTCTGCATATTGATTGTGAGTTTTGTGGTGTTATACTCAATTTTGCAAACTTTGAGCTGCTTATTGCATTTGGAGTTTTAGATTGGTTTTTCAGATTTGATACTACGGACTTTGAGTTGTTTGTCATGTTTGAAGCTATTGTAGAATGCTCAAGCAAAGGGGGTAACTTGCATACTTTGTGTTGCTTTTATTTTCTATGTTTTTGCATTATAAGTGCATCATGTAGTTAGATTTTGAGCTGCTACGTATTGTACTTGGTTACCAAAAAATCATCTAAAAAGGTTGATAGGAGAGTAAGTTGTCAAAGACTTTGTGCTTTCAATTTGTTCTCTCGTCCTAGAGGAGAAACAAAGGACTTTGTGCCTTTATGGAAACTTTGCTTCTTTATTTGTTTACTTCATTAATCATTTATGCTTTCAGCTGTGATTCTTTTCTGAAATAAGAGAAAAGAATAAGTGTCTTTTCTAAAAAAAAAGAACAAGACAGAGTTTCACCCAGATTTAGAATAGATTTATAGTTAGAGTTTATTTCTGAATTGTTAAAATAGAAAGCAAAGGGGGAGCCTTCCCTTTGAAAATAGGAGAGTTTATCTCACACACTGTGGCTGAAACCACAATTTTGCATATCCTCAAGGTATACAAAATTTTCAACCAACATCCCTGTAAAGTTATGCTAGTACGCATGCTCCCCATGCGAACTCCCCCTCTCTCCTCTCTATAATGTGTCTGACAACCTCAATAATCTTGAGGCTGTAGAAGCATCCACTCTTGTTTGGCAATAGGATCCCACTGATCAAACCACAGAGATATAGTGGTAGGGTTGGTACATGTAACCCCAAACAAGCATTGAGATCCAGCTCCCTCCCCTAGATCTACATCTCCACTGGTTCAAACACATCCTTCAGACTCTCCTCCATTGGTCGAGTGCAGACCTAGCTGACTAGGTGCCCTTGGATGGGCAATCGTAAAATCCTTTATACGTCCTCCAATGTCACTATCATATCCCCTGTCGGGAGATGGAAGGTCGATGTCTCCAAGCTCCATCTCTCCATCAGTGTTGGCAATAGTCCTCGGTGCGCTCAGATGTTGGGATACCCCAACATGTGCAGTAATCCCACTTGTGATAGCAATTTGTGGTCGTGGGCATTCATTGACTCGTGTGTCGCCTCCAACACTAATCAGTGCCTCTCCCATGTCCTCAATGACTCAAAGTTTTGTATCCATACTGATCCGGGGAACAATTTTTCAGTGAAAATTGATGTGTTCCCAATACTCTAGATTTTAGCTTCATCAGAAAGAGAATGACGTCCTGGTTCCAACACAACTTGAACGGGGCGAAAAGGACTTCGTTTGTGCAAGTTACGGCCAGTCAAACTGGCTTCAGGGGCGTCCAGAAGGTGAAAAAAATGATCTTCTCAGAAATTAACGAAACCAGCGTCATTGCGAAGAGCTCGTCGAGACGATTCCAACGGTGTTCGTTTCGTCGAAATCCGACGTCGTAAGCTCAAGTTAGAAGCAGTCAAACTTTAGTCAACTTGAAGGGACAGATGATGACGTCATCATGCTGACGTGGCAGTCCGTACTATATGGATTACACTTGAGCGAATTCTGACCCGACACATGGCAGGTGACTGAGATTGTATGGACCAATCATAACGTGACACGTGTCCCAGCCGTACGGTACGGACATCATATGTGGCAATCCAGTCAACACACGTCATCGGGTGAGTCAGCAGTTTCGGCGAATAGCAGTGAGACACGTGACTCATAGTCAGCGTACGGAAATCTGCGTGTGCATCTTCGTCAGCGGACACATCGGTATATTCCAGCGAATGGCATTTGGACACGTGGCAAGTTCTCCGACATCAGCATTGTGCTATCCATCCTGGGTTGTTCGTTTGTTGCAACAAAATACGGAGGGGATTCGACCCCGAGATCTCCTCTCAAATGGCGCAGCCGTTTTCCGTTGCACCCGCAAGGATACGCCTATGTAAATGTGGATAGCTGTTTTGTTTTGATATCTTGCAATTCTGAGTATGTGGATAAAAGCGAGGCCGGCGGGGTTGGAACCGCTGACCCCGTGGCCACTAAAAGGTAAATAGCCGTTGCACCACCGAACCGACCACAATCATATATGGAAGTCGGTTTCTTTAGAAAGGTGTGTGAGCCCGAATACATAAAAAATGGCTTTTTAAGCCACAAACAAGTAAAACTACCCCTAACAATCCTGAACCAGAAGCCTAAATGGAGATATCAAAGGGTTATACAAGTTGATCAGGAAGGTTATGCATTTAATTGTTGGTTAAGCCTAATTAGGCAAATTTTATGTATAAAAAAAGGGGTTTAGGCCTTATTTTTTGGGAAAAAGTCCAAGTGGAGATAGCGAGAGAATGCTCGAGAGATTTGAAGACATTTTTGCACATCAGAGTAATGTCATGCTGTTGTGCTTGAAGGAGATAGTCTTGAAGCAATTGTAACTGTTTTGGAGTATAATCGGATCGGTCACTCCGTTGGAGAGGGACCCAGAGACGTAGTCCTTAGGGACGAACTCCGTTATCAATTGTGGTTTCGTCTCTCTATTTCTTCTCTCTTTCTGTTCAGTTCATTATCTTGGCATTTATTTATTTTATGTTCATTTATTCATTTGAGCATTTAATTATGTAATCATTTATGTTAAGCGTTGTAATAATTGATCTTTTACGTTACGCATTCTGTAAGCAATTAGTCCTAGATCCTATATAGATAAAGTTGGTATCAGAGCCTTGTATGTGGCTAGTATTGCATAAATTGAATGCTAACGAGATCCAGGTTGCAACGAGGCGAAGGAGAACTTGAAGAATACAATCCAGAAATCGGAAGACGAAGAGTTAATCAACTGTCACAAATGGAATCGAAAGAAGGTGGACAAAGTTCAGAGCTCAGTGTCAAGGATTTCCAGAAGCTATTTCTTGACATGAAGGTGATGGTGGACGAACTTTATGCAGAAAAGAAGAAGCATGAAAAGGGAGGTTCTTCAAAGCACAAGAAGCAGGAAGATCAGAAAGACACAGAGGAGAAAGCTCCAGAAACTCCTTCTCCTCCTTCTTCTCCCTCTTCTTCTCCTCCCCCTTCTTCTCCTCCTTCTCCTTCTCCTTCTTCTAATGTAAATCCATTTAAGAGCAAGTCTAAGCCTATAATTAAGCTTGATGTAAAATTTGAGTTACCTAAATACTATGGGGAGTTAAATGCTGAGAAGTTAGACGATTGGGTCCAACAAGTAGAAGTATACTGTAGGATTCAAAGCCTAGTAGAAGATGCTTCTAGGATTCAATTAGCAACTCTCCGGTTGGGAGGTACAGCTCTCACCTAGTGGGAGAGTAAAACTCGGGAAGAAATTGCTCGCCATGGTCATATTAATATGTCTTGGATGGAGTTTGTTGCTGCCCTTAGGAAACAATTCTATCCTTTAGGTTACATGCAACAGTTAACCATGAATTGGCAAACCTTTAGGCAAGGTAAGGGGCAGTCTGTCCAGGAGTATACTCATGAGTTTAGGAAACGGGCCATTGCTCTAAATGTTCCCTTGTATACCCAAGACACATTACTTAAGTATATTGGTGGTTTACATTCTTACCTTAGGCACACTATTTTGATGTTGAGTCCCAACAATCTAGACGAGGTGTCTGTTCAAGCTACTCATTTAGAGTCAAGGGGTAAGAATACTTTTAGTGATAACTTTTCCAAGAAGCCATCTAAGTTCGAGGGTAAGTCTAAAGGGAAAGACAAAGACAAAGATAAAGGCAAAGGGAAGAAAATAGCTACAGCTAAGAAAGAGGGTGAGAAACCTACGTGCTCTCATTGCAAGAAAGAGGGGCATGATGATTCAAGATGCTGGAAGCTTCATCCTGAGTTGAGGCCGAAAAGATTTGGAGGTAATAAAGGCAAGCAGAAGACTACTGCAGTGATTCAATAGGATCTTGGTTCTGACTCCGGAGATGAGACGAAGATTGTTGCTACCGGAATCCAAGGTAAAGGGAAAGGTATATCTCTCTCATCTGATGCAAGTTTTTCTAATGCCAGTGCAAGTACAAGTAAAGAATCTTCTCCTAAGGTTGATAAGCAAAGAAATGAATTGTTTCATATTCGTGTTGTAACAAAACACACTAAGATTGATACTCTGTTTGATACGGGTTCACAAGTCAACTTAATATCTGAAGAAGTTGTAAAGAAACTTAATTTGACTACAACACCTCATCCGAAACCATATCCACTCGGATGGGTTTGCAATGATGCTCAACTACAAGTAACTAAACAATGTAAATTGAGATTTGCTATCACTGCAAACTTTGTAGATGAGGTAGAAGTAGATGTAGTTCCTTTGGATATTTGTGGGCTTGTGTTAGGGAGTCCTTATCTTTATGACAGAAAAGAAATCTTTTATAGGGGGGAGAATAAGTATTATCTTTTTAAAGATGGGGTAGAATACATTGTACGGGCACATAAGGTGAAGACTAATCTTACACTAGTTAATGTTGGGCAAATGAAGAGGTTGGTCAACTCAAGTAAGAACTTTGTATTGATGCTTGTAAAAGCCAAAGAAGATGATAAATCTGAGGCCTTCAAGGGGTGTGACCCAAAACATAAAACTGAAATGGTCAAGATTATTTCCACTTATGATGACATGTTTCAGGAACCGAAAGGGTTGCCACCCAAGAGAGAGATACAGCATGAAATCCAGTTACAGCAGGATGTGCCACTTCCTAATATCGGCATGTACCGTTTATCAGTTATGCAGAATGAGGAAATTAAAAATCAGGTTCAAGAGTTGGTGGAAAAAGGAGTTATTCGTCCTAGTACTTCTCCTTGTGGTTCTCCAATTGTCTTGGTTCTAAAGAAAGATGGAACTTGGAGGATGTGCATCGACTATCGTGCTTTGAACAAGATAACGGTAAAGAACAGGTATCCTCTTCCCAGAATAGATGATTTACTTGATCAGTTAAAACATGCAGTTTATTTCACTAAGTTAGATTTGCGAAGTGGTTATCATCAAATAAGAATTGCAGAAGATGATATATGGAAGACTACATTTAAGACAAAACAGGGACTGTTCGAGTGGTTGGTTATGCCTTTTGGGCTTTGTAATGCACCAGCTACCTTTATGAGAGTCATGAATGATGTCTTTCATCCTTTTATTGATGATTTTGTCATAGTCTATCTAGATGATATCCTTGTATTCAGTTGAACTTGGGAAGATCATGTAAGTCATGTAAAGAAAGTCTTTGATGTATTGAGAAAAGAAAAATTATATGTAAAGATGTCTAAATGTGAATTTGCTAAGGCATCCTTAGTGTACTTAGGCTATGTCATAGGGGGTGATCAATTGAAAGTAGACCCTGCAAAGGTCGAAGCTATTGTAAAATGGCCTAAGCCAAGTACAGTCACAGAGGTCAGAAGTTTCCTAGGTGCAGTTCAGTACTGGAGAAAGTTTATTGCAAACTTCTCTTTTATAGCATCGCCATTACATGCATTAACCAGTACAAGAGCAACTTTTCAGTGGGGAGGTCCACAACAGAAGGCTTTCGACACTTTGAAGGGAAAGTTGAGCACCGCACCAGTTTTGGCCTTACCAGATCTACATCAACCATTTGAGATCGAGACAGATGCGAGTGGATTTGCCATGGGAGCAGTACTCATGCAAGGAGGTAAACCAGTTTGCTACCACTCTGAAACCTTTTCAGGAGCAGTAAGTAACTATCCCACATATGATAAAGAACTTTATGCTTTAGTTCAGAGTGTTAAAAAATGGAAACATTACATAATGGGGAAAGAAACTGTAATCCACACTGATCACCAGCCACTTCAGTATTTGCACTCACAAACTAAACTGCAACAAAGTAGGCACTTTCGGTGGATGGGTTTTCTACAACAGTTTCATTTGGTTATTAAGTATAAGAAAGGAACCCATAACAAAGTAGCAGACATGCTCTCTAGACCTCCTATGATGAATGCTTTGATAATCCTTCAGAATAGTTCTATGGTTCATGAAAGTTTTCAGGAACAATATGTTAATGATGAGAACTTTAAGGATATCTATGCTGCTTTAATGAATGGTAAACATGTAGAAGAGAAAGATTATTATGTGCAAGATAAACTGTTATATCACTTGGGAAAATTATGTGTTCCAAAGGATGAACAAGCACAGGTTATTAGAGAAGCACATACCTCATTGATTGCAGGACACTTTGGGGTAAACAAAACATTGACTCAGCTGCAGAAATATTGTTATTGGCCTCGTATGCAAGAAACTGTAACTAAGTATATTAGAGGTTGTGTTATGTGTGCAACTAGTAAGCCTAGTAAAGTGAAGTTGGGTTTGTACACCCTACCTGTGACCTTCTCGTCCATGGGAAAGTGTGTCAATGGACTTTGTTGGGGGTTACCTATGTCTAGGAAGGGACATGATTATTTGTATGTAGTAGTTGATCGGTTTAGCAAAATGTGTATTTAATGCCATGTAAAAAGCAAGTCACTGCTGAACTGACAACTCATATGTACTTTCAATTTGTATGGGTTCATTTTGGGTTACCTACTTCTATTATATCGGATCGAGATTCTCGATTCTTGGGGGAATTTTGGTCAGCTTTGTGGGGACTCATGGACACCAGATTGAAGAAGAGTACAGCCTTCCATCCATAGACCGACAAACAGAGGTTGTAAACAGGACAGTTGTGCATCTACTCAGAGGTTACTGCAGTAAACATCCTAAGTTGTGGGATGAGAGTCTTCATTATGTGCAGCATGCCTACAACCATGCAGCACACTCTTCTACTAAGAGGTCTCCTTTTGAGACATGCTTTGGTTATGTGCCCAAGACACCGATGGATTTTGCTTTTGGGAAAGATGATGTTGAAGATGGACGCCATGATGCAGAGAAGGCTTTGAAGTTCATCCAGAAAGTCCAAGCAATTCATCAGGCAGTGGAAGCACGGTTGGAACAGAGCCAAGCAAAATACAAGGTTCGCCATGACAAGCATCGCACTGATCATCATTTTCAGGTTGGAGACAGAGTTTGGTTACATATCAGCAAGGAAAGGATGCAAGGTGAAGGTAAAAAGCTTAAGCCAATTAGGTATGGTCCTTTTGAGATCCTTGAGAAGATTGGTACTAATGCCTTCCGCCTCAATCTTCCTCCATACATGCATATTTACTCGGTTGTCAATGTTGAGAATTTGAAACTGTATGAGCCTCCAATGATCCTAGATGAAGTCTCAGACATTCAAGTTCCATCAGTTGATGACCTTTCACCAGAGTACATGTCAGAGTTGCCAGAAGATGTTATTCTCGACAGGAATGTCAGAACTTCACGAAGAGGAGATGTTGAGTACCTCAGAGTGGGCCTGAAGGGGATGCATCCAAGCAAAGCAAGATGGATGGATATTGGTAAAATGAGGGAACTTTACCCTCACTTAATTTCCAAGTAATCAAGCTTTCGGAGGTCCAAAAGCTCTCCAGTGGGGAGGCCTGATCTGGGGAACAATTTTTCAGTGAAAATTGATGTGTTCCCAATACTCCAGATTTTAGCTTCATCAGAAAGAGAACGACGTCCTGGTTCCAACACAACTTGAACGGGGCGAAAAGGACTCCGTTTGTGCAAGTTACGGCCAGTCAAACTTCCAGTCAAACTGGCTTCAGGGGTGTCCAGAAGGTGAAAAAAATGATCTCAAAAATTGACGGAACTAGCATCATCACGAAGAGCTCATCGAGACGATTCCAACGACGTTCATTTCGTCGAAATCCGACATCGTAAGCTCGAGTTAGAAGCAGTCAAACTTCAGTCAACTTGAAGGGACAGATGATGACGTCATCATGCTGACGTGGCAATTCGTACTATACGGATTACACTTGAGCGAATTCTGACCTGACACGTGGCAGGTGACTGAGATTGTACGGACCAATCATAATGTGACATGTGTCCCAGCCGTACGGTACGGACATCATATGTGGCAATCCAGTCAACACACGTCATCGGGTGAGTCAGCAGTTCGGAGAATAGCAGTGAGACATGTGACTCATAGTCAGCGTACGGAAATCTGCGTGTGCATCTTCGTCAGTGGACACATCGGCATATTCCAGCGAATGGCATTTGGACATGTGGCAAGTTCTCCGACGTCGGCATTGTGCTATCCATCCGGGGTTGTTCGTTTGTTGCAACAAAATACGGAGGGGATTCGACCCCGAGATCTCCTCTCAAACGGCGCGGCCGTTTTCCATTGCACCCGCAAGGATACACCTATGTAAATGCGGATAGCTGTTTGTTTTGATATCTTGCAATTCTGAGTATGTGGATAAAAGCGAGGCCGGCGGGGTTGGAACCGCCGACCCCGTGGCCACTAAAAGGTAAATAGCCGTTGCACCACCGAACTGACCACAATTATATATGGAAGTCGGTTTCTTTTGAAAGGTGTGTGAGCCTGAATACATAACAAATGGCTTTTTAAGCCACAAACAAGTAAAACTACCCCTAACAATCCTGAACTAGAAGCCTAAATGGAGATATCAAAGGGTTATACGAGCTGATCAGGAAAGTTATGCATTTAATTGTTGGTTAAGCCTAATTAGGAAAATTTTATGTATAAAAAAAGGGGTGTAGGCCTTGTTTTTTGGGAAAAATTCCAAGTGGAGATAGCGAGAGAATGCTCGAGAGATTTGAAGACATTTCTGCACATCAGAGTAATGTCATGCTGTTGTGCTTAAAGGAGATAGTCTTGAAGCAATTGTAACTGTTTTGGAGTATAATCGGATCGGTCACTCCGTTGGAGAGGGACCCGGAGACGTAGTCCTTAGGGATGAACTCCGTTATCAATTGTGGTTTCGTCTCTCTATTTCTTCTCTCTTTCTGTTCAGTTCATTATCTTGGCATTTATTTATTTTATGTCCATTTATTCATTTGAGCATTTAATTATGTAATCATTTATGTTAAGCGTTGTAATAATTGATCTTTTACGTTACGCATTCTGTAAGCAATTAGTCCTAGATCCTATATAGATCACATACAGAACAACTTGTCAGTTCTTCTCACTTTTTATTTCATTCCTGTCATTTTCATCCCTGTCCCGGGTTTGGTGAATTCACCTATGTGTAAGGCCAATTCACCCCTTCTCCCTTCCCCACGCATTCGCCTATCCCGCAAGTGTGCTTGCCCTTTTGACATCATCCTACGAATTCGCATGTTTTCCTAGCGAATCCACCCCTCTCTTATCTAGGTCTGAATCCACCTGTTTTTCCCTCAGGGGCGAAGTTGCATTCGCCCTTTTTCCCCAAGGGGAAATTTTGAATCTACCCCTACGTCTTCCCCTTCCCGAGTGGTGAATGTTCCCTCACCCTTTTCCTCCAAAAGGCGGATTTGACTCCGCCCATTTTCCCTTTTGGTGAAATCGCTTTCGCCTTTTTCTAATTTCGGCGAATTCACATTCGCTTATCCCTAGTGCATCTGCCTCTGCATTGCACGATCCCACCTTTTCTTTGGAGAGGTGATTTCGAAATCACCCCTCCCCTAGTGCACCGCCCCTGCAAAGCATGACCTCGCCCCTTTCTGTGCCCATCCTTATTGACAAGCGAATTTTCCTTGTGGACGAGCGAATCCGCCCATCCGTGGTGAACCCACGTACCTAATCTACCTGGTCCCTAGATTAAAATATGCTTAAAAATTCAAATCAAATTACAAAGCAGGATTTCAAACCCTAGTTGGCAGGGTATTGCTCGGTAATAGTAAAAATGGCATAGCTCCTTGCCTCAGTGGATGAGCTCATTGTGCACGAATCCCTCATCATCGCTCCCAGCCATCCTCATCACTCTTGCTTTCTCTCTCTCTCTTTTCTAGTTAGCTGCCAAGTGTGCAAAAGGTAAATAGTAATTTTCAAATTTACTATTTATAATTTTCACTTTTTGCACCTAATTAGCCTTTTAATTTTTGGGTAATTTTTACCCTTTATTTAACCTTTTATTAATTCACTCACCCATTTGCTTTCGCGGGCTGCCATTTGCACCCCGTTTACTCGTTTTCCTCCATTCAAAAGCCATTTTTCATGGTTTTTCACGATCTATCGCGTGGTACCCTCCATTTTTCCATATCGAGAAGTTTCTCGGGGGCCCTTTTCTTCCCCATCTACCCTCTCAAGGGGGCATACCCTACCATTTTCCTCCATTCTTCTGTCCTATCCACTTCCCTGTGACACCAGGGCTTTCTCCTTTATTTTTTATGATTAGATAGCCTACACAACCTTTCCTACACTTGGTTCATTGGGGGATTGTCTTACATTCTTTTCTTCTACCGAGTCGTCTATATTTTATTTTTCTTTGAAACGTTGTTATTCTAATAGTATTTCGAAGAGGGGTAAAATGTAGACACCTTAATTTTACCACCCCCATATAGTCAAATTCATCCCTTTCTATTCCTCTGTCCTGCATCCCTCATGTGCATTAATTAAATGATTTAGTATTTGATTAACATTACCTTGCAGCCTAATGTCCCTAAGGTATTTAATAAATCAATTAAATACCTTATTTCCCTTTCCTCTCTAAATAAAATAAATACCCTAATTTATTTAATTTAGTCACTTTATGCCTCTTATGAATTAAATCTATTTTTAATTCATCCCTTTTTCTCTCTCCTTGTGTCACATCCTCCATAATCCCCTCTAATCCAGATTAATTTAATTAATCTATGACTAGGATGTGCACACCCCTAATCATCATTAGGGTCACATCCTCCATAATCTCCCACTTGCCTCTAATTTGTCATTAATTCATCTAATCATGCATTTGTACAACCTTAATCACTTGATTAGGCCAACCTAATCCCCATGCCATTTATAGAATGTGTCCTAAGTCAACTACATTAAATGCTTTCTCCTTTTGGAGAAGGCAACCCCTTCCCTATGTGAATTTTTAATTCACATTTAATCCCCCAATGCATTTTAAGGAATTTTAAATTCCTTCTCCCATCCCCATGTGGATATTTGAGGAATTTTTAATTCCTCACATGTCCTCTCACCCACATGTGGACAAGGACCTCCTTTATAAGGAGATCTTGTCCAAATCCCAAGGTACTATGTAGTACCTCCATGTCATGTCCACCTCATCTCCTCTTTCCATCTCACCTGCCACATGTCAAGATGTGAGGGCTAGTGAGTTCTCAACTCACCTCAGCCCTTGATCTTGTCCATCTTACCTTGATCTTGGCCCTCCATTGTTTAGAGGAACTTCCCCTAAAAATGGTGGATTTTTCCCTCATTTACACTATCCACAATCAAGCAATCAATCCACTTTAGCATTCAAGCATCCAAGCACTCATCCAAGCATCCACCATTGTTGCAGCACCATAGAGCTCACATCTTGCGTCTATCCAACTACCCACAATCTCCATTGCATTCACCATCTCATCACCATCATTTAGAGCTAGGTTTTATGTTATTTTTCCAACAAAGGACCACACATTCAAGCATCAACAAGGGCCAACCAAATCAATCAATTCAAACAAGGTAAAAAGTTCCATTTTCTTATGTTTGTTTGAGTTCATCTTAGGCCTAATCTTGAGTGTTTGTTGGTTTTTTTTCCTTATTGAATTAGGTTAGTTTTGCATTTTAGGGTACAAAAATTCATTCGCACACAGTAAGATGTGGGAAGAAGAATGATATGTGATGTCTTTGAACTATGCTCAAGTGTCTCCATGTCAATGTTGAAAGCTGACACACTCCAAAAAAGCATTTTAGGCCACACAACTAAAGATGTCAATCCAAAATCTCCTAGAGACAAATGTAGAACACAATACAAAGACAAAGATATCTTCTTTGAAGACAAATAATCCTTCTCCAAATGTTTTCCAAAAGTATCCACACTCACTTCAAACTATGAATATTGATCATGCAGAGAATGAACAAGAGGATCAGAGTATTCCCTTGAAAAAATTGAAGAAGAATCATCTTCATCAAAGAGAAGATGTATGCAATCAATGGTTTCTCCCAAATCTTAAATATGTGACTCAAAAAATAACCCACCAATGTTTTTCAAGTATGCATCCCAAGTGGATGTAGCTGGAAGACGATGAAGATCTTGTTGCACTAAATCACAAGAAGCCATATCTGTAGCAATATAAGCATCAACAACTACAATAGTAGATGGAGGAGATGAAGTGCATGGCTGAAGAACTGGATTTGATGTGAAAACTCCCAAGTTAAAGAAGCCAAATGTCTCCTCTAAATCATGGTTTACACTAGAAGCTTGTGATCAACAGTCGTAGGAACAAATTCATCAGAAGAAGAAAAATCTACAAAGGTGTACAACCAAGATGAATGATCAACTATCCCAGTAGCAATAATCTCTCTACTGTCCAAGTTTCTAATGATAACTAAATCAAGAGTGAATTCCATAGTCCTCCCATCTCCACCATGTGTAATCTGATAGATGGAAAGAAGATTATTTGACAAATGAGGTATGCATAAAACATCATTAAAATTTCCCTCCCCAATATCAATAGATCCCTTCCCTATTACACTCATGTATGTATTATTTCCCATCAAAAAAGGAGACATAGTACAAGGCTCAAAAGAAGATAATATGGACTATGAAGATGCTATATGATGAGATGCTCCTAAATCTACAAGGCATCTCCCTAATTCATGACCTAAAAAATCACAAAGAGCTCATCCTTTATTTCCTGATGTAGAAGCCAAATCAGCATGACCTTTTTCCTTATTAGATTGTTTTGAAGAAGAAGAAGAAGGTGACTCAAGAATTCTAGAAGGTAAATCAATTTGATTATTTTTGAGAATTTTTATAACTCATCAATATCCTTCTTATAACAATAATGTTCATCGTGTCCAAGCTTCTTGCCATATAAACTGTTAGTGATCCAAATTTGCACCCCTCTGCCAAGTTGTGAAAGAACTCAGCAAATTTGGACTAACATGAGACTACTTTCAGGCTGTGGGTATCCTATTATGAAAGTAGACCTCCAAATTATGGGTTGGCTCCCCTTTTGATGTCACCTAAACTAATGATTTCTTAAGGAAAGAGTAAAAAGATAATTGAAAATGAAACTTAATTGAAACTTCAAAAGGTGATACACCAAAAAACTAACTAAGACCTGCAAACAGCTTGCACACATTCAAAACAATGACACAACCTGGTTTACATATATCATTTTTTGCATGCATTCTTGCATAAGTAATTTATAAGGAGGTTTTTCAGTTGAACTCTTAGAAGGAAAGATTTCACAACTAAAAGAATTTGCATTTACTAACACAACTTATAACCTACAACAATACACTTTTCTGCTAAACAGGTGCCTAACAATGAGACAAGACTACAAAGAAAAGCTAAATTTCACAAGTAATTTGATCAACCATTAAATGGGAAAAATAAAACATAAAATGAGAAGGTAAATATTCAATTTCATTGATTCAAAGTACTTACTGGTATACAAATATGTCTCTAAGTTACAATACTGCTCCTGCTAAAAGACAACTCCCAAAAATCAAGCTATCACTCTGCTGGAAAGAAAGAACTAACTCCAACAACAAAGATTGAAGTTACTTAAGCCAAAAAACCAACAACTCTCCCACACAAGTCCATCTAGAAGGTTCTGGTCGGATGCAGCAGAAAAGGCTAAAAAGAACCTTCTAAAATCACTCCAAACTATCCTCCACATGAAGCAAGGTCAACCCAAGACCATAGTCACACTAAAAATGTGACAAAATTTCATCCAAATAGCCCATTTCCCTCCAAAATCAGTCAAAGACATCCCCCCACACCTTTCTCATGTCTGCCAGTCATCATTTGTCTCCAAGAGCTTTGACCCACACTTTTAATGCTCTTGCAAAAGCACAAGACTCTATTTTGCATTTAAAATAATAATTTGATTAAGTGATTCATAATAACATCACTTAATCAAATGATTTTACATTTCAAAAACAATGCAAAATAAAAGGCTAGACCACCTCCTTGGATTACATCAACATTTACATTATAAATAACATTAGATAAAGTGATTTGCAAATCACTTCAATAATGTTTTACAATTGAATAAATGCAAAAAATGATAATAAATCACTAATCACTCCAAATGCTTTTACAAGAATTTCAGCCAACTCAAAACTCCCAAGGCATTTGATATAATTTAATTCACCCCTATTTCTGCATTTAGAAGCCAAAAGTGACTTATGACATCACTTGGTTATCATTTCATATCAACACATGCAAAAATAGTCAATTATGGCTCAGCCTATGTGAAGGGTCAAAAGGAAACTCCAAAGTATTTGGAAGGCATTGCATTTTTCAAAAGATATTGAAAAAGCACCAAGGCATAGGGTTGGTCTCCAAAATGTAACACAAGGCAAAATTTCCTAAGTCTTTGTGAATGCCACATAAGGAAAACATGCCTAAGTCATAAGACTCAATCACTTAGCCCACGTAGAAAATTAAATTGTGTTTTGCAATTTTTAAAACACAAGGTAAAAATACCTTGGTCGGCCTCCATAGGGTTTCTAACCCTAAACAAAACAATGGAAAAAACAAAAAAACACATTCATTTTCCATCGAGCTTTCTGGAGAGTTCTACCGCCATGGGGTTTTGATGGGTGCACTCAAAAAAAGATTTTCTAACTGGTTTCTTGATAGGTTTAAGTGATTTCCACTAGGAAACAAGAGGTAATTGCTTCTTCTTTACAAAAACTAACTTTTTTTTACCATTTGAAGGCAATTTCATGTATTAAAGTTGCGGCCATGAGCATTTTTTGTTACAATTTTGAGCTTCATTTTCTCTGTGGGTTTCCTTTTGTCTTCAACCGCCAAGATTGAGGTTCTTTGAAGCTAAAATGGAGGCTTTTTAGGTAGTGAAATGCTTGCATAACCATGAAAATGAGCAATTGGAGCTCAAGTAGGCTCACTTCAGACATATACATCCATTGTTTCTGCAAATTTTGCTCAAACTTCGAGCTCCTCACATAGTAAAAAAAAAATGGTGAAAGTTAGCTTCTTCTTCTGTATCTAAAGTTTACTTCAAAAATTTGAAGTGCTTTTTGTGATTTTGTGAAGAAAATCTAGTTTTTAGGCCATGACCATGAAAGAATGCACTGGTTCTTTTATATACTTTTGTTGCCTTTTCTAAAAAAACTCCATGATATTCTTTGTAAGAAAAGAAGGAAAACCTTCAATGGAACTTGTAATTCTTCAAAATATATCATTGTAATCCTCTTTGTTTGAGTATTGATGAAAAATAACAAGTCGATTCTTATTTTTGTGAGGCAAACTGAATCTTCAGGCCACGGCTATGAATAAATAGCTAGTTTTTTAGCGCATTCCTCTGTTTGTTCATTTTGACTCAAAACCCCAAGTGGGTTCTTACACTTCCTCAAAAAAATAGCATTTTGGCACATAAATGGAGGAAAACACTTCACCATTCTCTATATTCTACATTTTAAAACAAAACCCAAAGTGGGTTTTTTCACTTTATGAAGAAAACTACTCAAAAAGCCACAGCCTCCCAAAGGAATGAAATGGGTTTTTTATGTTGATTTTTGTGGATGATGGAGGGTCTTAATATAAAACCATAACTCCATATATCTTTCCATTTCCAGCCATGACCCTAAAAATGCATCATACTTTCTCTTACTATTATATGTCCCTTGCGAGTCATCACTGATTTCATTACTGTCTAAAATGACAATATGAGATTTTGGAAATCCAGTGCCATAAACAAATCAACATGTTGAATTTCAGTATTTTGTATTGGATCTGACAAAAAAAGCTATGGCTATTCCTCTTCTTTTCTTGGAAATTTACACTTGCTCCATTGGATGTTGGATTGCTTAATGTGATTTGTTTCTTCTTGAATGGGAAACACTAAACCCTCTATATTATTTTGAATGCTTGCTCCTTCATTTTCTAGAAACATTGAACATCTAATGCCACTTACTGGGTGTATTCAATGTCCCTGCTTTGAACCTTCACTGTGTAATGTGCATGCTTTGGCAAGTTGGTGAAAGAGTTTAGGTAGTCTAATATGGGGTCTCTAAGCCAAAACTTTGAACATATCTTCATCTGCTTTACATTTTTCTTACTGCTCTAGCTATGTATTTCCCATCATGTTTAAAGCTAGATGTCTTCACACATGCTTGAATATTAATTGTTCACTGAAAGGTTGCTATCATGGAATTGATAGTAATGTTGAGACTTTTCATTTCTATGAAATAAATATTGTAAATGCTCAGGCAAGCATCTACCACTGTATCTTTTAATGCTCTGTAACACAATACTGCCATGTCTTGATCAACTTTTAGCTGTATCTTTACATTATTTTGCACTGTTGATTCTCAACTGTATGCATTTCTTTATTCTTCTCTTCAAATTCGGTAAGGATGAAACCCTCAGTAACAAGAGGATGACTCAAGGTCACTTCTCCTATAACAATGTGAACATTTGTATCCAGAGATAGAGAGCCCCCCTTTTCATTCAAGAATACATCTGCCTCAAGAGGATTCACACACAACACTCCTATGCTTTCCTGAATGCCTTCAAACCAAAATTTTGTTTGCTTGCATCCCCTCTGTGCTTTAATCATCAGCATGCTTAAGTGACTTTGCTTTCACTCTACCAAGCCCCTAGTGAGTTTGTTTAGATGTTGTTTGAAATGTATTACATTCATTGTGATTGATATCATCATGGCTATAGCTAATGTAGATGGCTGCTTCATTTGAATGTAATCTCAATCTTGCATTAATATTAGTCAGATCCACCAATCTTTGTTTTGCTTAATCTTGCTTGAAAAGTTGGAAATATGTGAGTGCATAGCTCTTTAAGTTCATGGAGACTTGTTGTATCTTTACATCATCTTGTAATGAATGTCCACTTGAAGTGTTTAATCTGAGATTGCTTAACCATGCCTTTGGGTTGTTCTTATTATCTCAATATCATTGTTCTTTTGCCTTGTCTCTGAATGCATTGGTTCTTGTCATACAAGATTGTCATTGTTCATTGATTCGTGTTGTCCTGTAGCATCAAATGATTGTACTTGTGCCTCTGTTGAGTGAATGATTATTAATTATTCAATGTGAACAGTACATAGCTCTGCCCCTTTGTAATATTCATTCCACCCTTTGTGAAGATCATGCTGCCTTGTATGACTCATGATGGTTTCATACATGACTTGATAGCTCCTTCATTATTAATGGATGCATAATTGAACTTGATGCATCTATAATTGAACTTGATGCATCTCAGAAATCATTTGCTTCTTTAGTAAAATGGATCTTGGATCCACTTAAGAAGATTGAAAGACATATCCAACAAAATACTTCCCCTTTTGGCATGATGGCAACCTATTGATTGATTCATTGTGAAAAGATGAAGGGTAACTTTCTTGACAATTCACATTATTTGTTGCATCTTTTGAATCTAATAATGAAAGTTGATCAACTGGTGTGATTCCATATTGATTTAATGCATCAAGAATATGTTTATCATTGATTTGATCAAGTTGCTTAATTTCCTATCCCTCCTAAAACATAAGAGGGCAGCATGTTGGGCTCAACCCTCGTGGGAGCCACATTTTACTCCACATGTTGTAATTAGCTGAATCAGAACAATAACAAAGACTTATCCTAAATCTGCACAAGGAACAAACAAGTTAGATAAACAAAAGATATCATAGGTGTGTTTGATTACTCTTTTCTTATTTTCCTAGACACTTATGGTATGCTGCCTATTTTAATGCTTATGGACATCATATTACATATTTATGGATGTTTTGCACATATTTTGATCAGTGACCTTTCATTGCTCTAACAACATTTTTTTTTTAGATGCAGGAAACCTAGGAGCAGTGAGGAGAGCGTGAAACAAAAGCAGGACAAGCGGGGAAGACCGAGATGATGCAGGACAAGGCCAACAGGATTCATCATTCCACCAGGCAATGACAGGTTCTTTTTTATTTATGTGCATTTGTTTATCTGTAAGCGTATAGTCTTTTCTTTATAAGCATTAGACTAGTCATTCCCTCAACTTGTGAGGGACATTATACACTTATGATCATCAATAAATATTATATTTGCAATACATGTTGGTTCTCTTTCTTATTTGTATGCAATTGGAAAACTAGAATAATGCAATCTGTTTTGACAATCTCCTTTATGTACATTAATGAAATTTTGCAGAAAATGATGTATCTTTTAATTTTTAAATGCAAACACAACAATAAGTTACCTAATTTAGCTGGAAGCAAAAATCAAGTAACATTTTTTGCGACATCTACTATATGTTTGCCTGTTAAACATCTTGACTAGTTGATTGAAGCTTATCCATTGGGTACTAAGTCATTTAAAAGCTGACACAACTCAAAAACAATCATGTATATTGTTGTAACTCACTAGACTAGCATGAGACACCCTAAAGCTTATTCAAAACACACTAGAACACCAAAGAAAACTACCTAACTATGTTGAACAACACTTAGGGAATTGAAAACTAAAACTGAACTGAAACTTATTCTAACCTACTCTAACCAACAACAAGGCTTAGTCAAACAAAACCATTGACTGGCTTTGTGAAATAACTACCCCTCCCGATCAACAACTGATGCATTACATGGTTATGTAATGCTGAAAGAACATGAAACACATGTAGATATTCAATATACTATTGTAACGTTTCATGAAAAATGCAAATAAACTTACTTGCACCTTGATAATGATCATGCCTATTGTTGTCCTGAACTGGACAAGTGAGCTGAATCTGATCACTTTCAGTTGCAACTCCAAAAGCATGACCTTTGGTACTCCAATGGCCTTCAAACTAGCTAAGTATCTAATTGGACAGCCCCTAGAATGAATAAACTTTGAACTACCATTGTTGGTTGCTTCTCTTTCTTCCTATTTTTCATGTTTTTCATGCTTCATGGCTTCACCTTGCATAATGATTTTCCATGTTGATTCTTCCTCCATGGTCAATGAACAATCCTCTTCTACCAAGGTAGCTAATAACTTATCAAAGCTATCAGCTCTTGGGAGGCTCTTAGGAACAGCTGGTTCAAGCTTGAAATCCTCATCATCACTCCAAGAAGTACACTTCAAATTAGACTCTTCTTCCTCAATGAAGGAAGGAAAAAGTTCAAACAATGAAGTAGCTTCTTGAAAAAAACTTTCAGCTGATAAATTAGCTTCAAGCTCTGTTGTATAGTAGAAAGGAAGCTCCTCCAACTAGCTAAAACCTTTCAATTTAGGTTCATGAGGAGTTTCTTTATCAAGAACACATTCTTCCAGTTGCTTCAACACTCGTTCACGCTTGGGAACCTGTTGTTCTAGCCCAACGTGGTTGTCAACCTTTAATAGGTTTGCTTCCTTGTTACCCAGCTTTGAACAAAACTGTTCAATTATATCTCTAAAAATGATGTCAGGTTTAGACTTATGTTCTTCCTCATGGTTCAAGGCTCCATTCTCATACTGATGGTCATCAATCAGCAACTTCTCAGATTGCTTGATGTCCTCTTATTGTTCAAAAACTGCAGTTGGAGTGATTTTAGAAGGTTCTTTTTTGCCTTTTCTGCTACATCTGACCAGAACCTTCTAGATGGACTTGTGTGGGAGAGTTGTTTATTTTTTTGGCTTAACTAACTTCAATCTTTGTTGTTGGAGTTAGTTCTTTCTTTCCAACAGAGTGATAGCTTGATTTTTGGGATAGCTTGATTTTTGGGAGTTATCTTTTTAGCAGGAGCAACATTGTAACTTAGAGATAGATTTGTATACCAGTGAGTACTTTGAATCAATGAAATTGAATATTTACCTTCTCATTTTATGTTTTATTGTGTGCATTTAGTTGTTGATCAGATTACTTGTGAAATTTATCTTTTCCTTGTAGTCTTGTCTCATTGTTAGGCACTTGTTTAGCAAATCAAACTCACACCTTCTTCATCATGTTGAATAAAAGGAGGTAACTCATTATTCCAATCCATGAACTAATCCTTATCATCAGCCACTTTCACCTTTTCACCCTACTGTCCTCTAGAAACATTTTGATCATCTTCAACAAAATCAGGAGGATGATTAGCTAAAACATTGCAAAATACATCTTGAGAAATCTTCTCCTGTTCAACCTTTTGATGTTGTAGTTTGTACTCCTCCATAGCTAAATGCAACAATTTTATATTTGTAGCCCCCTCCTTCTCTTGTATAGCAGATGTTGGAACCTCACAGGGTAGAGCAGATGGCCCTTTCCAACTTGGAAACTTATGGGTAGAAGGATCATTGGTAGGCTCACTAAAGGGCTCTAAAGGTTTCTCTTGTTTAAAGCTAGGGAACTTGCACTTTGAAACCTCTGCATTTGCAGGATGATTCAACATTACAAGAAGAGTTGAGCTAAAACTAGGAATGGAAGGGGTTGCCTGGGTTTCGTACCTTAGTTAGCATTGATAATTTGAATAAGCTTGACTATGTTGCACTTGAGCAGACAAAAACTTTATTTTCTCCTCTTTAGTATCTATCTCTCTTGCAAGGTGTTCTTCATGTCATCTTCTTTGAACCTCCATCTACTGCTCTTGAATGTATTCCTGGTAAGCCAACTCCTCCTTATGCATGTCAACCTCCTATTGTCTTTCAATCTCTAACATCTGTCTTTGAAAATCAAAAATTATATCTTTGATACTCATGTTGTTAACCCTCTAACATTGGGTATGTGAATAAGCATGTTGGCTGACATTATGATGATTTTGTTGAGACTATTGTTGGACATATATAGGCTGATGTGCAAACTGAGCAGGGGTGGGTGGGCGGAAAACATGTGGAGAATATTGATAATCTTCTGTAGCAAAGGTACTTGGACTAAAAATAGTTGCATGCTCATTTTGATATGGCCAATAATTAGGTATATGAGTAACATTTTCATGAAATGAAGGGTGATAGAACATGTCTTCATAAAATGTAGACATATTGGAGCATTTATAGAAGCTAGAAATTCATTGAAATTTCTTGTAAAGCAAGAAAGCCAGATCTAATTTTTCTTTTGAAAATAAGTACATACTAGCACTTTGTTTGGGTAAAACTAGTTGTTATTCTTCCGGAGTCGCCAGGTGTGTTGAAAACTTGCCTCCAAAAGGCTAAAACTACTGTTGTACACACCAAATAGTAGTAAAAAAATGCATAAATATGAATTGAGAAGTAGTTCGCAGTCCCACCAGGCATGCCAAACTGTTAGTCATCCAAATTTGCACCCCTCTTCCAAGTTGCTAAAGAACTCAACAAATTTGGACTAACATGGGACTACTTTCAGGCTATGGGTATCCTATTATGAAAGTAGACCTCCAGATTATGGGTTGGCTCCCCTTTTGATGTCACCTAAACTAATGATTTCTTAAGGAAAGAGTAAAAAAGATACTTGAAAATGAAACTTAACTGAAACTTTAAAAGGTGATACACCAAAAAACTAAGACCTGCAAACAGCTTGCACACATTCAAAACAATGACACAACCTTGTTTACACAGCTCATTTTTTGCATGCATTCTTGCATAAGTAATTTATAAGGAGGTTTTTCAGTTGAACTCTTAGAAGGAAATATTTCACAACTAAAAGAATTTGCATTTCCTAACACAACTTATAACCTACAACAATACACTTTTCTACTAAACAGGTGTCTAACAATGAGACAAGACTACAAAGAAAAGCTAAATTTCACAAGTAATCTGATCAACCACTAAATGCACACAATAAAACATAAAATGAGAAGGTAAATATTCAATTTCATTAATTCAAAGTACTCACTGGTATACAAATCTATCTATGAGTTACAATATTGCTCCTACTGAAAAGATAACTCCCAAAAATCAAGCTATCACTCTGCTGGAAAGAAAGAACTAACTCCAACAACAAAGATTGAAGTTACTTAAGCCAAAAAACAAACAACTCTCCCACACAAGTCCATCTAGAAGGTTCTGGTTGTATGCAGCAAAAAAGGCCAAAAAGAACCTTCTAAAATCACTCCAAACTGTCCTCCACGTGAAGCAAGGTCAAACCAAGACCATAGTCACACTAAAAATGTGACAAAACTTCCTCCAAATAACCCATTTCCCTCCAAAATCAGTCAAAGACACCCCCCCACACCTTTCTCATGTCTTCCAATCATCATTTGTCTCCAAGAGCTTTGACCCACACTTTTAGTGCTCTTGCAAAAGCACAAGACTCTATTTTGCATTTAAAATAATAATTTGATTAAGTGATTCATAATAACATCACTTAATCAAATTATTTTACATTTCAAAAACAATGCAAAATAAAAGGCCCCACCACCTCCTTGGATTACATCAAATTTGCATTATAAATAACATTAAATAAAGTGATTTGCAAATCACTTCAATAATGTTTTACAATTGAATAAATGCAAAAAATGATAATAAATCACTAATCACTCCAAATTATTTTAAAAGCATTTAAGCCAACTCAAAAATCCCAAGGCATTTGATAAAATTTAATTCACCCCTATCTCTGCATTTAGAAGCCAAAAGTGACTTATGACTATCACTTGGCTAGCATTTCATATCAACACATGCAAAAATGGTCAATTATGGCTCGACCTATGTGAAGGATGAGAAGGAAACTCCAAAGTATTTGGAAGGCATTGCATTTTTCAAAATATAGTGAAAAAGCACCAAGGCATAGGGTTGGTCTCCAAAATGTAACACAATGCAAAACTGCCTGTCTTTGTGAATACCACATAAGGCAAACATGCCTAAGGCATAAGACTCAATCACTTAGCTCACGTAGAAAATTAAATTGTGTTTTGCAATTTTTAAAATGCAAGGTAAAAATACCTTGGTTGGCCTCTATAGGGTTTCTAACCCTAAACAAAACAACGGAAAAAACAAAAAAACACATTCATTTGCCATCGAGCTTTCTGGAGAGTTCTTCTGCCGCCATGGGGTTTCGATGGGTGCACTCAAAAAATTATTTTTTGACTGGTTTCTTGACAAATTTAAGTGATTTCCACTGGGAAACAAGAGGTAATTGCTTCTTCTTTACAAAAACTAACTTTTTTTCACCATTTGAAGGCCATTTCATGTATTAAAGTCACGATCATGAGCATTTTCTATTGCAAGTTTGAGCTTCATTTTCTTTGTGGGTTTCCTTTTGTCTTTAGCCACCATGATTGAGGTTCTTTGAAGCTAAAATGTAGGATTTTTAGGCAGTCAAATGCTTGCATATCCATGAAAATGAGCAATTGGAGCTCAGGTAAGCTCACTTCAGACATATACATCCATTGTTTCTACAAATTTTGCTCAAACTTCGAGCTCCTTCCATAGTAAAAAAAGAGAGTGAAAGTTAGCTTCTTCTTCTGTATTTGAAGTTTAATTCAAAAATTCCAAGTGATTTTTGTGATTTTGTGAAGAAAATCTAGTTTTTAGGTTGCGGCCATGAAAGAATGCACTGGTTTTTTTTATATACTTTCATTGCCTTTTTGAAAAAAATCCATGTTATTCTTTGCAAGAAAAGAAGGAAAACCTTTGATGGAACTTGTAATTCTTCAAAATAAATCATTATAATCCTCTGTGTTTGAGTATTGATGCAAAATAACAAGTGGGTTCTTGTTTTTGTGAGGCAAACTGAATCTTCAGGCTGCGGCTATGAATAAATAGTTGGTTTTTTAGCGCATTCCTCTGTTTGTTCATTTTGACTCAAAACCCCAAGTGGGTTCTTACACTTCCTCAAAAAAATAGCATTTTGGCACATCTGTTCTCAGAAATGGTTCTGACCTCCCAAAGGAATGAAATGGGTTTTTTATGTTGATTTTTGTGGATGATGGAGGGTCTTAATATAAAACCATAACTCCATATATCTTTCCATTTCCAGCCATGACCCTAAAAATGCATCATACTTTCTCTTACTATTATATGTCCCTTGCGAGTCATCACTGATTTCATTACTGTCTAAAATGACAATATGAGATTTTGGAAATCTAGTGCCATAAACAGAATCAACATGTTGAGTTTCAGTATTTTGTATTGGATCTGACAATAAAAGCTATGGAAATTCCTCTTCTTTTCTTGGAGATTTAAACTTGCTCCATTAGATGTTGGATTGCTTACTGTGATTTGTTTCTTCCTGAATGGGAAACACTAAACCCTCTATATTATTTTGAATGCTTGCTCCTTCATTTTCTAGAAACATTGAACATCTAATGCCACTTACTAGGTGCACTCAATGTCCCTGCTTTGAACCTTCATTGTGTAATGTTCATGCTTTGGCAAGTTGGTGAAAGAGTTTAGGCAGTCTAATATGGGGTCTCTAAGCCAAAACTTTGAACATATCTTCATTTGCTTTACATTTTTTCTTACTGTTGTAGCTATGTATTGCCCATCATGTTTAGAGCTAGATGTCTTCACACATGCTTGAATATTAATTGTTCATTGAAAGGTTGCTATCATGGAATTGACAGTAATGTTGAGACTTTTCATTTCTATGAAATAAATATTGTAGATGCTCAGGCAAGCATCTTCCACTGTATCTTTTAATGCTCTGTAACACAATACTGCCATGTCTTGATCAACTTTTAGTTGTATCTTTACATTATTTTGCACTGTTGATTCTCAACTGTATGCATTTATTTATTCTTATCTTCTAATGTGGTAAGGATGAAACCCTCAGTAACAAGAGGATGAGATGTCATCATAAATTCTCAAGGTCACTTTTCCTATAACAATGTGAACATTTGTATCCAGAAATAGAGAGCCCCCCTTTTCATTCAAGAATACATCTGCCTCAAGATGATTCACACACAACACTCCTGTGCTTTCCCGAATGCCTTCAAACCAACTTTTTGTTTGCTTGCATCCCTTCTGTGCTTTAATCATCATCATTCTTAAGTGACTTTACTTTCACTCTCATGAGCCCCTAGTGAGTTTGTTCAGATGTTGTTTGAAATGCATTACATTCATTATGACTAATATGATCATGGTTGTAGCTAATGTAAATGACTGGTTCATTTGAATGTAATCTCAATCTTTCATTCATATTATTCAGATCCACCAATCTTTGGTTTGCTTAATCTTGCTTGAAAAGTTGGAAATATGTGAGTGCATGGCTCTTTGAGTTCATGGAGACTTGTTGTATCTTTACATCATCTTGTAATGAATGTCCACTTGAAGTGTTTGAACTGATATTTCTTAACCATGCCTTTGGGTTGTTCTTATTATCTCAATATCATTGTTCTTTTGCTTTGTCTTTGAATGCATTAGTTCTTGTCATACAAGATTTCCATTGTTCATTGATTCTTGTTGTCCTGTAGCATCAAATGATTGTACTTGTTCCTCTGTTGAGTGAATGATTATTAATTGTTCAATGTGAACAGTACATAGCTATGTCCCTTTGTAATATGCATTCCACCCTTTGTGACGATCATGCTGCCCTATATGACTCATGATGGTTTCAGACATGACTTGATAGCTCCTTCATTATTAATGGATGCATAATTGAACTTGATGCATCTCAGAAATCATTTGCTTCTTTAACAAAATGGATCTTGGATCCACTTAAGAAGATTTAAAGACATATCTAGTAAAATATTTCCCCTTTTGGCATGATGGCAGCCTATTGATTGATTCATTGTGAAAAGATGAAGGGTAACTTTCTTGACAGTTCACATTATTTGTTGCATCTTTTGAATTTGATAATGAAAGTTGATCAACTGGTGTGATTTCATATTGATTTACTGCATCAAGAATATATTTATCATTACTTTGATCAAGTTGTTGAATTTCCTATCCCTCCTAAAACATAAGACGACGGCATGTTGGGCTCAACCCTCGTGGGAGCCACATTTTACTCTACATGTTGTAATTAGCTGAATCAGAACAGTAACAAAGACTTGTCCTAAATCTGCACAAGGAACAAACAAGTTAGATGAACAAAGCATATCATAGGTGTGTTTGATTACTCTTTTCTTGTTTTCCTAGACACTTATGGTATGCTACCTATTTTAATGCTTATGGACATCAGATTACATGTTTATGGATGTTTTGCACATATTTTGATCAATGATCTTTCATTGCTCTAACAACACTCTTTTTTCAAATGCAGGAAACCTAGGAGCAGCGAGGAGAGCGTCAAACAAAAGCAGGACAAGCGGGGAAGACCGAGATGATGCAGGACAAGGCCAACGGGATTCATCATTCCACCAGGAAATGATGGGTCCCTTTTCATTTATGTGCATTTCTTTTTTGTTTATCTGTAAGTGTATAGTCTTTTCTTTAAAAGCATTAAACTAGTCAGTCCCTCGGCTTGTGAGGGACATTATACACTTATGATCATCAATAAAGATTACATTTGCAATACATGTTGGTTCTCTTTCTTATTTGTATGCAATTGCAAAACTGGAATAATGGAATTTGTTTTGACAATCTCCTTTATGCACATTAATGAAATTTTGCAGAAA